>SSNQ01034543.1:764893-784888 GCA_006942095.1 Nothobranchius kuhntae | reverse complement strand
CTAGAACCTGACAAGGATCTAGAACCTAACATGGATCTAGTACCTAATGATGATCTAGAACCTGACAAGGATCTAGAACCTGAAAAGGACCTAGAACCTGACATGGATCTAGAACCTGGTCCTGGGAGGTTCTTGGTGGATAAGGTGATAAATGTTCTTCAGAATTTCTCTACGCTAAACCTTAATCAGCAGTTTGAAGGAACAAACATGAGACAGCGTGAGATCAAAGGTCTTCTGGAGGTGGTACACCTGCGAAGATCACACACCTGTTTCATCATCTCCTAAAATGAGTTACCCCTTTACACCTGAGCTATCTGACGGTTACCTGAGGTAGGCCGGCGGCTCCGTGCTGATGGACACTGCCTTGTATTTCTCATCATTTCCCTCAAAGATCTCCTCACACTCTGAGGCCTTCAGCAGCGTCACGCTGGTGGCTGTGAGTAGAAGCAGAAACCAGCATTTCCAGGATGAATCTCTTCAGGTGATCTCAGGTAAACACCTGCTGTCTCAGCACGGTTCAGGATCACATGTCTCCAGGACAACGGACTTGAAGCGCATTAAACAGAGCAGAATGAACTAGAGATGGGTACCTATGACATCTGAACCAGTTCCTGGTAGCTAGTAAAGATGCACGTTTTCCAAAGTTTGTTTAACCGGTTATTGAAGCCAATAAACTTTGGTCAGCTGACACGCTGTGGTGCCTTACAAATAAATATGGCATGGTATTGTAACGTGATGCAAGTGGTTACTTTTATTAAATGATCAACAAGATGTGATATTCCGTATAAATATGCATTATCAATATTATCGATCTTGTGAAATTTGATCTAACGAAGGAGTATCAGTACATTCTTTTCTCAAACCACTACCACAGAAGTCCATTAGGTGGTGCTCCTCATGAGAATGAGCTAAAAACACCAGGTGAAGAAGAAGAACCCCAGGGTCGATATGACAGAGTGGCGCAGTGGGCAAGGAAAATGTTAAATGCAGCAAGTTTCAAGTCTAAAGTTTGAGCTCACCTTGGATTAGTTGAGTAGATGGAACAAAGCTGGATGAAGACTATGAGGCGTGCAAGAACTGCGTCACAAAGGTACGCTACGAGCTTCCACAGAAAGGCTGTGCGGCTAGGTTCTCCTTGTCTTCTCCAGACTCTTTCACGCCTATCACAGGTGCTCAGGGTGAACCTGCTCTCGTCTGTAAAACGTACAGGGCGCCAGTGGCGGACTTGCTAATTCTGGTGTTCTTGAGCAAAAGCCAGTCGAGCTCTACGGTGCTGGGCAGTGAGCACAGGGCCCACTACAGGACGTCTGGCCCTCAGGCCATCTTCATGAAGTCTGTTCCTGATTGTTTGGGTAGAGACATTCACACCAGTGGCCCTCTGGAGGTCATTCTGTAGGGCACGAGCAGTGCTCAGCCTGTTCCGCCTTGCACAAAGGAGCAGGTATCGGTCCTGCTGATGGGTTGGGGACCTTCTACGGCCCTGACCAGCTCTCCGAGAATAACCGCCAGTCTCCTGAAATCTCCTCCATGTTCTGGAGATCGTGCTGGGAGACGCATTCAACCTTCTTGCTGCAGCACGTGTGGATGTGCCATCCTGGAGAAGTTAGACAACCTGTGCAACTTCTGTAGGGTTAAGGAATCGCCTCATACTGCCAGTAGAGCCAAAACTAGCACGAGTGGAAAACCAGCCGAAAAAGATCAAGAGGAAGAAACTTGAAATGACCTCTACACGTTAAACCAGTGCTGTTATGAGGGTTTTGTAATTGTTGCCACTTTAGTGCACCTGTCGTTAAAGGGGCATTATGGAAGTTTGACAGCCAAAACATGTATAGAAATAATAAATGTCTTCTTCATACGTTCTCCTGCAATGCCCTGGTCCTGTAGAATGAGCCCTGGCATTTTTACTGTGATTGCCTGTTTTTCTGTAAAATCACAGAAAAAGAGAGATGCTCGGGTCGAGCAGGCTGCTTCATGCGCGTTCACGCTCAGGCATAGCCCGTAGCATTTGCTATCCGTAGCTTTAGCAGCAGAGAGAGAGGCAGTGCCACTTTGTCGCTGTTCCTAACGCCTAGTGACAAAGCTAGCTACATTTCTGAGGACCCTTAGCTACTTTCTGTAGAACTTTCTTCTAGATATTTCCTGCAAATTAGCAATAAAATAGCCATTTTCACTCCGAACCGTTCTTTGGTTTGACGTTGTTTCAGCTGTCATCAAGAATATAAAAGTTACAGATACATTGAATGTTACTACAGCGTAGCTCACCTAGTAAGACGTCGGACTCCCATGCAGAAGACCTGGGTTCGATTCTGGGTGTGAACATTTTTAGAGTTTCTTTTTTACATTAATGGTATATTTTTTTACAGTAAGAAGCCCAAATTTTTATTTGAGAATCGCCGAACGGCATTGAATTCACAGATAAAAAAGTTGTGGGTTGAACTTTCATTTTGGAACAATTTTTTAAGCAAGGGAAGGGAATGATCTGAGCATGCAGGAGGACTGACCCATCATAAACCTTTGTCGGCTGTGCTGAAGAGAAAGGTACAGAACCAAATTATTTAATTAATTAGCTGCGTGTTCTCCTGTTCTCTGTCCTCCGGGCCAAACATACACACACACACGCACAGGACTGTCTCAGCTGTTATTTTCATTAAGGAGTGTGCACGTACAGCATTCGCGCCTCGTGCACGAGCCTACTATTGAAGCTGCCGTTACGCTTTTGGCCTGAGGGGGCAATCGCGAGCATAAAAATTCAAAAGTCCGAAAAGTCCCTTTAAGTCCATGAACACCAATCCAGCTGAAAGTGATTAACAATGCCCTCAGCTGCTTAATCAGCCAGGAAATTATCAGACAGGTTTAATTGATTTCATGCCAGGCCCACTTAAAAAAAAGTGTTCCTTTAATTCTTGTGAGCAGTGTATATATATATATATATATATATATATATATATATATATATTGGGGCTGTGACTTTAACGCGTTAATTACAATTAATTAGAAAAAAATGACGCGTTAAAAAAATTAACGCATTTACTCACAGCTTGCATTTCGAGAAAGGCGAAACCTTTGTTATTGCACGATTTCCTCGTAGACTGAATATCACTGACGCACACAACAATGCACAGTGCTAATGGCTACTAAAACGGAATAAAAACAGAAAGAAGTTGCCTTGCTTCGACTGATGCAGGATTTAGGGAACCCGTCTGCCTCTTCTCTTAACTTGAAAAAAACTTCCAGACAACAACGAAGTCCGTGTCGCGGACATTTTTCAGAGATCGTCTCTGCTGCAGCTGCCCGGTGGCACCGGAAACTTTACAAAAGTTGCGGTAAGCTATATTTTTAACATTTACGTAACATCTGTGCAGCGCTGAAAGCACCAGACAGAATAATTCTTTGCCCTAACAGTAGTTTATGAAAGTAGTCAGACAAACGAGAGGCGCCTGGCTGCCACCGGGAGAACGCTCCGTGTTCTCACTACTCTGTAAACAATCACAAACAACGTGTCTTAAAGTTGAAAACAGAAGTTTAAGTTAAAACAGAAACACTCTAAAAATGTGATTAATTTAGATTAATTAATTACAAAGCCTCTAATTAATTAGATATATATATATTATAATTATATATGTATTCTGATAAAAAAGAACTATGAACTAGTTAGTTTTGTAACTGTGAACTTGGTTCATAAAAATTTTATGATGAACTAAAAAATTTACTAGTTAGTTTTAAAATGTATGAACTGAACTTTGAACTAGTTCATTTTTGAAACAAACGTTCCCAACACTGCTGATAACCAGCTCTCATACTTCTGGTGTAATAACTAACCTGACTAGTTTTGGTTTAAAACTGATAGTTGAGTAATCGGAGATTTAAGCCTCTCACCATGTGATGATGCCATGATTTTCTTCCTCTCCTCCACAGAAGCCAGCCTCCTCCATAATGATGGATATCTTTTATAGAGCGACCCTCTGAACATCCGAAGGTAGTTTCCCACCTGGACAAAAGAAACACGTCAGAGGTCAAACCTGGGTGTGCTGAAACACCAAAGACGTGAGGAGAACATCACACGTTGACCATCAGCACCCAGCAGGATGTAATATTCATACACACACACACACAGTGGTCCCTCGTTTAGCCCGCAATAGGTGAAAAGTAGCCAGCTTCCTTTTTACATTATTATAGATGCTTTGAGGCGGTTAAACCCCTCAATGCCCCAATCGTGACGCAGAACACGATGCACTGTAAAAAAACAACGTTCAAAGTTCCGCTAAAGGCAGGAGTTGTTTTCAGGTGTGTCACTAGATTTCCATTAATTAACTAAAGTGAACTGCCTGAATATTTTTTCTCACAAAAAACCACTGGAACACACAACGCTGATTATAGTACGGCCATAGCAGCCAGACGTGACGTTCCGCGTTCGGGTCGGATCCGACCTTCCACTCTTCTGCTGCCCCAGCTCGCTGCTACCACTGGAACCAGGAGAGACCCTGGGTGTGTGCTCACCAAGCACACTTGTCAGGTCACATCTATTAGGGTTGCACGAACCAACACCTCCCATTCTAAGACCATTTATTGTCATTGCACAGGTCCTTGTGCTCACTAAAGACAGCTAACATAAGAGTTAGTAAATATGGATAAAACACAATAGCAAGGCTAAAATAGAGGTCATGCTCACACACACACACACACCGAGAGGTACACACTTGATACTCGCACTAAAATATCAATGACTGATTTTAATTTATTCATTTAATTTTAATAAAAACATTTTCAGGTCATTTTTCAAAAGCCGTTTTTACAAGAGACACTGTGCCGGTGTGATGTCGATACGACTCCGGGTGGAAAAGAAACGGATCTCGACGGGGGAACTCATATTGACTTAACACCAGCATGGTGAAGCACAAATTTTGTAGCATTTGTTCCATCTTGCTTGGTAGTAATAACCCATTTCTCACCGATTCTGTTCATAACTTTTATGGACAGGATTTATAGGCGCAGCCAAGGTGTTGAGGAGATCTGTTTTGGTGGCCTGAGGATCAGGTCTCTGCTTTTTGCAGATGTTGTGGTCCTGTTGGCTTCATTGGAACGTGCTCTCCGGCTCACGATGGACTTAGTGTGAAGCAGCTGAGATGAGAATCAGCTCCTCGAAATCTGAGACCATGGTCTTGAGTCAGAAAAGGGTAGAAGGCCTTCTCCGGGTCAGGGATGAGGTCCTGCCCCAAGTGGAGGAGTTTAAGTATCTCGGGGTCTTGTTCACGAGTGAGGGAAAACTGGAGCGTGAGATCGATAGGTGGATCGGTGCTGCATCTGCAGTGATGCGGGCGTTGTACCGGTCTGTCGTGGTGAAGAGAGAGCTGAGTCAGAAGGCGAAGCTCTCGACACCTATGGTCACGAGCTTTGGGTAGTGACTAAAAGAACAAGATCGCGGATACAAGCGGCCGCAGGGCGTCTGGGCTCTCCCTTAGAGATGGGGTGAGAAGCTCGGTCATCCGGGAGGGGCTCGGAGTAGATAAGTAAGTACGTTTATTTCTATAGCACTCATCACAGACAGAAAATCACAAAGTGCTTCACATAGATCAAAACAATATAAATAATTAAGTCATAAATAAATTAAAACCAGAAAAAAAGTCATAAAAGTATGATAAAAATCATAAACAGATGAAAGATGATTACAAATTTGAGTTACAAATAAGAAAATAAAAGATTTAGTTAAAAGCAGATTTAAATAAAATGGTCTTAAGCTGTTTTTTAAGTGTTCAGACTGTCAACGCTGCGTAAGGATAAAGGAAGATCGTTCCAGAGTCGGGGTGCAACAGTCTGGAAGGAGCGATCACCTCGACTTTTGTTTCTGGTCTTTGGAACTTCTAGAAGGTTCTGGTGTGTGGACCTGAGGGCTCCGGTTGGAGCATGAAGCTTGGTTTATGCTTGACGCATTAACTTTCCGCGCAGTGATGCGACTCGCGGATGGAACGCGCTTCACAACTCGCAGCGTTTATGGTTCATGCGGCACGTCTCTGCGGTGAGCCAATATTCTCCCAAACTGTAGGGGGCAGCATGGAGCTCTACAGCATGCATCCAACACTACACCATAGTAGAAGTAGAAATTACTGTTTACAACATGGCATTTCAGCATTTTTAACAGCGTCCTCGTCTTTTCCGACAGTGCGAGCTATTTCTCTCCAAGAATTATTAACAACATGTTGATCACGGTGATCTCTGAGAGCTGAATCATACAAATGTCTGTATTTACGAACCTCTGCCATACTAGTTCTTGCCGGTCCGCCATGTTTTTCCGCGTCTGACCGTCCGTGTGGTTAGAAATTTTCCGAGGTGCACGTTGCGGAAATCTTGAGCCGTGCGGAGACGCGGTGGAGGGGCGTGGTTGTTAAAATGACGCAAAATGACGCAACTTTTCCGCGCGGAGCTGTGCGGACCTCGCGGACGCGTCAAGCATAAACCAACCTTGAGGCTTTAACTGGTCAGTGATATAGGGAGGAGCTTGACCATATAGAGCCCTGAAAGTTCTAGTCAGGACTCTAAAATGAACTCTAAAGTTAACGGGTAACCAGTGCAGAGACATCAGAATAGGAGTGATGTGTGCTCTTCTGTTTGCTCCAGTTAGAAGCCTCGCTGCAGAGTTCTGGACCAACTGAAGGCGGTCAAGGGCTTTTTTGTTAAAACATGTGAAGAGTGTGTTACAGTAATCTAGATGGTAGGAGATAAAGGCATGGAGAACCACTTCAGGTTCATGTTTTGACACCAACCTTCACAGTTTGGAGAAAATTCTTAAATGATAAAAACTGTTTCGGACCAAAGTTTTTGAGTGACCTTCAAGAGACATTGATTGGTCAAAAACACCCAAATGCCTTAAGTTTGTTTTGACGGCAGAGGATAAATGACCAAGTTTTAGACTAATCAGGGGAACCATGCTCTCAGGGGCAATGATCAGACATTTAACTGAAGGAAGTTATCTTCTAGCCAGCTGGTGATCGCTGAAAGACACTCTAGTAATTCACAGTTTGTAGAACTCAGAATCCTTAAAGGAGCAGTACAGCTGAATATCATCTGCATATAGGTGATAAGAGACATCATGAAAAGAATAAGGCATCTGTCCAAGAGGGTGTATGTACAGCAGAAATAACAGTGGACTCAAAACAGAGCCTTGGGGTACCCCACAGAACAGATGGGTAGAATCTGACATGATGTGGTTTCTACAGACACTGCAACTTCTATTAGAAAGGTATGATCTAAACCAGTCTAGAACAGTTCCACAGATCCCCACCGAGTCACCAAGTCTGTTAATTAAGGTGCTGGGATCAACAGTGTCAGAAGCTGCAGAAAGATTTAACAATACTAACACTGTGAATTCACCATGATGTCATCATGATGTCGCTGCAAACTTTAAAGTGAGGGTCTATGCATGGGAGGAGACATATTTCATCCACACTTCCAGTTAGCTAAACACTTATGAAAGAGGCGTCGCCTGGCGGACCGAGAGAGCAGCACTGAGGCAGTGGTAGACCGCACCCTCCGTGTGCTGTCGGAGTTTCTCAATCTAAAAACGAGTTGTTAACGAGCGCGTGCACTCAAGCACACACTCACACAAGACTTACCGATCAGAAGAGCAGACAGATTCTGCAGCATTCTGGAGAATTTCCTGTTAACCATCATTAGAAGAAAAGGGGAGGAGGGCTTTTTTTTTTTCCAAGGAGGTGAGCGGCTTCGAGCGACAACGTGTCATATCAGCAGGTGAGTGGCTGAGCCAAGTGGAGGTGCCGCTGCCTCACCTGGAGACCAGTGCAGTGCAGCCACATAGTTGCTGCGGCATGTCCTTCTGAGACTGTAAATGTTGTAATTAATCCAAGGACTTTCTTTGTGTTAGATAAAACGATCTGCTTAATGGGAGCCACTTTGTCTAAGATACTGCAGCATAGCTTATCCAAGGACTGGATAAACAAGCTTGGATCTTCACCCTGAACTGAGCTGCTGTCAAATAATATAGAAAATCCATCCACTGTTGACTGATTAATGATACGCCTCTTTGATTTTAGGTTGTGAGGCACAGATTCAACATTAGATTGGACATAAAAAGAAAATGCAGCTGTGATCACTCACATGAACCTCTTCAACATGTAAATGATTGATTTTTAGTCCCAAATAATAAACAAGATGTAGAGTGTGGAGCCTCCAGATAAGCAGCTGAAAACGGATGGATGGCCTTTTATTTATTGACAGAAAGAAATCTGCGAAACGGCGAGGCTGCAAAGGGTAAACCGCATTAATACAGCGATGGACTACTGTATTAAGTCCTTCCTTTTCTCTGGTCCACAATAACATCTGTGGTTGTGAAACACTAAAAACTCTAAAATCAAATTACATGAAATAAAAACGTGTTTCTAATACCAAAAAAAAAATCATCTCGTGGAGGTAAAACCTCTAGTTGTGTATATATGTCGATGGTTGTGCCACACAAATGTGTTCATGGTGCGTCCAAGGACCGAGAAAAAAAATCACATAATTTCATGTATTTTATAATTTGCGTGAATGTTCTTTAGTTTCATGAGTTAAAAGTTTGTTAAACAGCAGAGTGACTCGTGTTTGATGTTTGAACATCAAACATTTCAGTCAGGTTCTTTATGGGTTTAAATCAGGTTTTCAAACCAACTTAATGCTCAAAATGCTGCTCTGTTGGAACGCTAAAGCTAGTCTAGTAACTGTAGTTAAATTTCAACATTTGTGTTGTTTGTTTCGGAACACCTTTTATATTGGACCTGCCGGCTGCTGCTGGGCTAGGTGCACCCGAACCGCGATGCTCTTCGGGAGTCTCTTTGTCGCTACAGTCCTTTAGCATGCTAACTGCTGCTAGCACGAATGATGTCTGGTTCAACTGAAGAAACGCACCGACAGTCGGTCACCACACACACCTACCTCCGATCCAACCATGTAGAAGTCCCCATCTTCTTCCAGCTGGAATTTAACGGGTTTCTGGCCAAATGTTTTACTCACAGCTAGCAGCATCTCTGCGAACTCGCTAACAAGCTAGCTTCTGTTCAGATGCGTTCACTGTCCCAGGGGAAAGTAGGAAGTGTGAACTTCCGATGCAGTAAAATCCTAACAATTAACACTAGGTAGGACCTTTTCAGCCTTAACAGAGCTAAGCCAAATGGCTGATTGGTTTGAAAATAATAACTTAGATTAGAGAATCAGGTTATGATTCGAGTCATCATAATTTTGAACAAATTCTAATGTGTTTTAATTACTACTAATAATAATTCAATTCAATTCAAGTGCTTTTATATAGCGCCAAATCACGACAAGCGTTGTCTCAAGGCACTTCACATAGTAAACATTCAAATACAGGTCAATTCATTAAGCCAGTCAGTAAAAAGTTTCCTATATAAGGAACCCAGCAAATTGCATCGAGTCACTGACTCGTGTCAGAGTGTTTACAGCAATCCTCATACTAAGCAAGCATGCAGCGACCGTGGAGAGGAAAACTCCCTTTTATCAGGAAGAAGCCTCCAGAGGATCCTGGCTCACTATAAGCAGCCATCCACCATGACTCACTGGGGATGAAGACAGAGCAGATGCAAATAATACAGTTAAAGAGCAGATAGGCTTAGACTGCTGGAGGACACACTGACCACTTTCCACACTCGACTACTTTCTTCTACAATCTGCTCTTTAACTGTATTATTTCCTGCTATTTCAGCTGTTTACTTTATTTTTTCTCTAAGTGTTTTTCTCCCCAGAAGAAGCTACAATGATGTTCTGCTGAGCTGTGGTGGCCTCATGGAGGGGGCCATCGGCTAGCACACTGCTGCTAACCACTAAAACATTCTCCCTCTCCTGATAATAACTTTTTACTCTCTTTGACATTGAATGTGCTACTACTAGTTTACCCGTTTAATTATAGATTCACTAGGATAAATACAATAAAGTTTATCTCTCACCAAATAGAATATTTACTAAGAAATCACAATGTAACCTGTGTGTGTGTGTGTGTGTGTGTGTGTGTGTGTGTGTGTGTGTGTGTGTGTGTGTGTGTGTGTGTGTGTGTGTGTGTGTGTGTGTGTGTGTGTGTGTGTGTGTGCGCTTTGTCTTCTCCATCCCCAGTGAGTCATGGTGGATGGCTGCTTATACAGGATCCTCTGGAGGTTTCTTCCTGTTAAAAGGGAGTTTTCCTCTCCACTTTCGCTGCATACTTGCTAAGTATGAGGATTGCTGTAAAGACTCTGACACTAGTCAGTGACTTGATGCAACCTGCTGGGTTCCTTGTACAGGAAACATTTTACTGATTGGCTTAATGACCTGACCTGTACTGGAATGTTTACTGTGTGAAGGTCTTTGAGACGACTCTGGTCCTGATTTGGCGCTTTTGGAATAAACTGAACTGAATTGAAAAATGTAATGAAGTTTCTATGAAAACATTAATCCAAGCTGTTGCTCCTTCATGAATCTAAAGACCACTGGCTGTCCTCTGTAGCCTGACCAGCCAGCCCCATGCTTCCTTGTGGGAAGCGTTGGTAAAGTGCGAAAAGCCTTTCTTCTTAAAAAAAAAAGATGTTTGCGCCATCACCAGATGCCATTTTTGACTACAGCGCCGCACGGTACAGTCAGCATTTCCACCTTTTTTCTTAATGCTCTAACACTTGTTAGACGCTTGCCAGACTGGTGATGGTTGGTGACTTTAACATCCATGTTGATGATCCCTCTGATCACTTTGCCATGAATTTCTCCAGCCTTATGGACTCCTTCAGCTTTACCCAGCATGTTTCTGGCCCCACACACACCAGGGGACACACTCTGGACCTTGTTTTTACCCTGGGTCTAAATGCTGACAGTGTTTGTCCTGAGGACGTTTATATTTCTGATCACCATTGCATTTTCTTTAACTTGTCAGTTTCTGCGTCCCCACCTCCTGCTCGCCGTATGGTTAGTTCTCATTTTCTTAATGAGAGCACAGCTAGCAATGTTTCTGCTGCTTTTGATCCACCCTGTTCTTCTGATAACGACCCAGATTCCTTAACTTCTCAGTTTAACGAGCACTGCCTCTCCATTCTGGACAACATCTGTCCTGTCAGAACCAGATCAGTTCCTGCAGTGAACCCTACTCCCTGGTTTAATGACAGCCTTCGCAGCCTGAAGCGCCAATGCAGAAAAATTGAGCGTTTGTGGAAGAAAACCCGTCTCCACGTCCATCCGCTGCACCTAAAGGATCTTCTGACATCTTTTAACTCTGCAGTCAGAGACGCGAGGGTTTCCCATTTCTCCAACCTGGTGTCCCAGAGCAAAGCGAACCCCAAGGTGCTGTTTAACACCATCAGCAGCATCGTCTCTCCTGCCTCTCCTACAGCCTCCATCCACTCTGTTGCAGACTGTGAGAACTTTCTGTCTCTCTTTGAGGACAAAGTCAGTAAGGTTAGATCTAGCATCTCTCCTTCAGCCTTATCGCCGCCTCTCCCGACTCCAACCAGGCCCATCATCCTAGATAGTTTTGCTCCTGTTTCTTTACCTGAGATAACCAAACTAGTTAACTCTATGAAGACCTCTGCATGCCCCCTCCACATCTTACCCTCATCTTTGTTTAAAAGTGCTTTTCGGACTTCCGGTTATGGCGCGAGGCTGAACGGACGCGTGTGAGAGCTCCCGTGAACAACTATGTAAAGTGACCTGTCTAGTACCTGTGTTCGATTTTAAAAACCTCTCTAATATATATAACCAGTGAAAGTGTGGCTGAGATGGCACCAAAATCAGACAAAAAGACACTAAGAATGGCGAATTACGAGCCCAGACCCATGTGAGGCAGCTGCGGTGGCAAATGCTAGCAACTCTTCAGAAGCTGGTAGCTCAGACCGCCTGCCGGGGGCTAACAGCTCAGACTTTATACTATCAACTCTTCAAACGATGAGAGACGACTTCATATCGAGGTTTGACGGACTCCTACAGGCAATACAGGGAGTCCAACCAGAGCTCAAAGCGATGGCAATACGAGTCACGGAGGCAGAAGGTAGAATAAACACCAACCAAGATGACATCGCTTCTATTCAAGCTGAGAACGCGGACATGAAAGCTATTGTCAGAGGCCTGACGCTGAAAGTTGATGACTTAGAAAACCGGACTCGCCGATCCAATCTTCGTATTTTGGGTATTCCTGAAGGTAAAGAGAAGTCAGATGCCTGTGGATTTCTCGAGAGGTGGCTGCCGGAGGTGTTTGGTGCGGAAACATTCCCCCGACCTGTGCAAATCCAACAAGCCTACAGGCTGGGACGTGTTGGTGAAACAGCAGGAGCCGGAGCGTCCAACCCGCGACAGGCTACTCGACCCCGTGTGATGTTGGTGAAACTTCTGAATTATGCTGACAAAACACGGATAATGAACGCAGCACGACTTACAGGTACCATACTTTTGGACAATCAGAAAATAATGTTTTTCCCAGATGTCTCGCCTGAATTACTCAAGAGGCAAGAAACTTTTACCGCGGTGAAGAAAGCTTTGGCCTCTCTTTCCATCCCTTCTGTGAGAAATGGAATTGTGCATCCTGCGAGGCTCCTGATTACCTACAAGGGAAAACGTCACAACTTTGATGATGCAGTTGCAGCAGAGAGGTTTGTGCAAGAACTAAAAAACCAACAGCAGTAATGGCGAACAGATTTAGACTGTCATTTAGGGTTAGGGCTTAAGGCATGCTCAATTCATTATCATTCATTATCATGCTGATTACCCAGAAGCTGAAAGTGTCTCTGACTGCATTCCTTGCATACCTAAGCAAGGATGTGTGGAAACAACAGGGCCAGGCTGGGGCCGACTGGGGCTACCCGGCCTGGGCTGACCCGGTACAGATGGGAATGGCCCAGTAGAACCCATTAGGCTACTGCTCAGCTCTGTGCTGGAATGATAAATTAATATATGTTTGGTACTGAAACTCAGGATACTTGTGCACGGTTCATGTGGAATTTTGAATGGGGGCCCCGTGGTCTACTTAGCCTGCTGCTCCTCCTGTGAAGAGGATCGGCACAGCTCCATGGCAAGGCTCAGAACAGAGCCTAATCGGATGCAGATTAGGTCAGGGAGGGTGGGGGAATGTTCGAGGGGTTATTATTTTTATTCTTATTTATTTATTTTTTTCTCTCCCCTGCAAAGTCACTTTATATCTTGTCTTCTATGTTGTATGTTACTTATAGATAGCTCAAGTGATGACTGAGATTCAATGTACATCATGGAATGTCGGAGGTCTCAATAAATGTATTAAATTAACCCTTTGATGCATGAATTATGAAATCTCCAACCATAATTTTTTTTAACAATTTTTTTCATTCATCTTTAGGTGTGAATGAAACAAATTTCATATTTACATATTTTTTGTAAAATGTAATTTACAAATAATTTATTACGTGTCCACCTCAGTGTACAGTGTGCAATCTGAACATGAAATATGTTGGCTTGACTTACTGAAGTACAAATGGAGGGGTTCAAATGCAATAAAGTCTTCAACAGCTGTGCTTAATAGCAAAAATAAATAAATAACTATTTTAAGTATCTGTCCTCTTTAGTGACCATTGTGCATCAAAGGGTTAAAACAGGTTATGAATCGACTCCAAGAACTGAAAAGGAAAATTATATTTATTCAAGAAACCCACCTGATCAAGGAACATGGGATCAGAGTTAGCAGAAGGTGGCCAGGTCTGGTGTTTTCTGCTTCGGCCAGCTCTAATGCTAGAGGGGTTATAACACTTTTACATAGATCCATTCCTTTCAAACTTGTAAATGAAATTGGAGACAAAGTCGGGAGATATATTTTTATCGAATGGGAGATCTCGTCTGTCAAAATAACTTTGGTGAATATCTATGGGCCTAACAATGACAATCCAGAGATTTTTAGACAACTGTTTATGACACTAGCTACTTTATCGGGTCATTTCATAATAGGTGGAGACTTTAATTGCACATTGCAGCCTAACTTGGACAGATCCACTGGAATTGATATGTCCCATTCTAATACAAGATAATACAATTGATTAAGGACTTTAATCTGGTAGATATTTGGAGGTCTAAAAATTTAACCCCACGATCTTATTCTTGCTACTCTGGTGCCTCTAGAAGCTTCTCTAGAACTGATTACTTTTTGATTTCATCTGACCTGATTTCTATTACTACAGAATGCTGGTATGATAGCGTCCTTATTTCTGATCATGCCCCCCACTCTTTTCTTTTAAGATTTACAAACTCAATAATACGTCCAAACCAATGGCGTTTACAGCCTATATGGCTTAGAGACCCAGGCTTTATTTGTCATGTTGTGGTGAAGATATCTAACCCACGACATACAGAATCAGATCAGAGACGGGGTAAAATGTTTAAATAAGGATTTATTAAAGGAAAACCAAGGAAGCAGCATAAACGTAGCTGAGTTCTTGCACAAGGACACTGGTGCGGGAAATCTGTGGACAGATCAGAGTTAGATCCAATATGAGGAGGGAATAATGAATCGGACAAGTGCGGAGGACTTACGGTCTGGAGAGGAGGGAACTAGTTTGAGGGGGGAGTGGTCCGGTCTGGGTTGAGAGGCTTTGCAGGGACTGAGATCCAAGAAGTGAGACGTGGAGGGAGCTGAGCTTGTGGAGGTCCAGGAAGTTTAGAAATGGCGCTATAGAAATGATATTTTTTTCTTTTTTTGTAGTCAAAGCAGCAATGAATTTAAATTCATTTCAAACAACTGTCTGGTTGTTAGTTTGAAAGTTGTTAATAAAGGTTTTTGAAAAAGTATGACAGCGACCAGCATCCCAGCATGTGTTGTGATTGATGCCTCAGTTTGGCAATTATTTACACACTTGTGTACCACACACTTAAGCCTTACTGTGCACTTTGCAGAAGAGTGCAGGGCGCAGTGTGGTTGTTGGGGTTAATGCATCCATTAAAGGAACATTTTACACAAAACTCACTTCCTGCCTCTAGAAACAACCCAGACATAAGATAAGGTCACGGTTTGGTTTCAGGACTTCTGCCTAAAATGGGTCATTTCTTTTGTGATGTCCCAAACTGAGAGATTACCACAGCCCCCCCCCTTCCCTGTTTCGTTTTGTTTTCTTTTACCTGTGACGAGCAGGAAGTGTCTCCTCGTGTTTGTTTTTTACTCCAGACAAAATAAACCACAGAAACTTCTGCAACACATATTTATTCTTTTAAAAAGGTGAAATGAAAAAGGGACTGACCCTCTGAATGAACGTTAATATTTCATCAGACATCGTCTGAGTCCAGAGACTGTGTCCACTGTTTGTCAGAAGTCCAAAGCTGGAGCTGAAGTCTGATGTCCAAGGTTCTGGAGATGATTACAGCTCACAAACACAAACAACAGATACCCAGGTCCAAACTGGTTCTGCTCCTATAGCGTCCTTCACCACAGCTAAACAAGCAGCATGTCAGTCTCCTTCACATGTCTCAGAGAAGGTCCTGATATGACCCGGTCCGGCCCAGGCTGCTGTGTTAACCTTCGAGGCGCCGGCCTTCTCCCCATGCAAAGCCTCCGGGTCGGTCCTCGGGCAGCGGGTTGTAGTTGGCATCCTCCTCCTCCGGGGAGTCGAACAGCATCTTTCTGTGGGGGGTGAAAACTAGAGATGGTTAGAAGATGTCCTGGTGATCTGACCCAGCCCATTTCGGGTCAGTAAACTCACCAAGTAAAGGTTTTAAGTAAATAATTAAAGTCTTATTAATTTGAGATCTTTAGAATGGGTCAGGGAAACAGAACTGGTGCCAAGACCCGGTTCTGGTCATCTGGACATGGTACTTAATGATCACTGAGCTGCTGAGTTTATTACATTTTTCTTAGGGATACTTGATATTGGCATTTTTACCAATAAACCGATACTGTTTTAATTTCCAATATGGATTTAACTGTCCCGATACGAATATAAACCAAATAGATACCGATATAAACCGAACCAATACCGATACCGATATAAACCAAATAGATACAGATATAAACCAAACTGATACCGATATAAACCAAATAGATAAAGATATAAACCGAACCAATACCGATATAAACCAAACAGATACCGATATAAACCAAACAGATACCGATATAAACCAAACAGATACCGATATAAACCAAACAGATACCGATACCGATATAAACCAAATAGATACCGATATAAACCAAATAGATACCGATATAAACCAAACAGATACCGATATAAACCAAACAGATACCGATATAAACCAAACAGATACAGATATAAACCAAATAGATACAGATATAAACCAAATAGATACAGATATAAACCGAACAGATACCGATATAAACCAAACACATACCGATATAAACCAAATAGATACAGATATAAACCAAATAGATACCGATATAAACCGAACCAATACCAATATAAACCAAACAGATACTGATATAAACCAAATAGATACAGATATAAACCAAACACATACCGATATAAACCAAATAGATACAGATATAAACCAAATAGATACAGATATAAACCAAATAGATACAGATATAAACCAAATAGATACAGATATAAACCGAACAGATACCGATATAAACCAAACACATACCGATATAAACCAAATAGATACAGATATAAACCAAATAGATACCGATATAAACCGAACCAATACCAATATAAACCAAACAGATACTGATATAAACCAAATAGATACAGATATAAACCAAACACATACCGATATAAACCAAATAGATACAGATATAAACCAAATAGATACAGATATAAACCAAATAGATACAGATATAAACCAAATAGATACAGATATAAACCGAACAGATACCGATATAAACCAAACACATACCGATATAAACCAAATAGATACAGATATAAACCAAATAGATACCGATATAAACCGAACCAATACCATTATAAACCAAACAGATACTGATATAAACCAAACAGATACCGATATAAACCAAACAGATATCGATATAAACCAAACAGATACCGATACAAACCAAACAGATACCGATACAAACCAAACAGATACCAATATAAACCAAATAGATACCGATATAAACCGAACCAATACCAATATAAACCAAACAGATACTGATATAAACCAAACAGATACCGATATAAACCAAACAGATACCGATATAAACCAAACAGATACCGATATAAACCAAACGGATACCGATATAAACCAAACAGATACCGATACAAACCAAACAGATACCGATACAAACCAAACAGATACCAATATAAACCAAACAGATACTGATATAAACCAAACAGATACCGATGTAAACCAAACAGATACCGATATAAACTGAACCAATACAGATACCGATATAAACTGAACCAATACAGATACCGATATAAACTAAATAGATACAGATATAAACCAAACAGATACCGATATAAACCAAACAAATACCGATGTAAACCAAATAGATACCAATATAAACCAAACAAATACAGATATAAACCAAATAGATACTGATATAAACCAAACCAATACCGATACTATCACAATCTGTTTGTTTTCCCTCATTCACAAAGTTTCTGAGTCTGCTACTCTGCAGGTGGGCGTGTCCGGAGCAGCAATAGAAGATCATCGATCATCCACCGTGGGGTATTTAAGGAGCAGGCCTGACACTGAGAAACACCCTCTGATTACTCTGAACTGGATGACGGGAGGACCAGGTCCACCTGGGGTCCAGAGGAGAAAAACCTGCTTTTAGAATTCTAAAGTGAAAGGGGCGACGGCGGCACAGAAGTTAAGTGCTCGCCCTGTAATTGGAAGGTCGCAGGTTCAAGCCTCACTCAGTCTGTTGTCATGTCCTTGGGCAAGACACCTAACCCACCTTGCCTGCTGGTGGTGATCAGAGGGACAGGTGGCGCCTGTGTATGGCAGCCTCGCTGTACCAGGGCAGCTGTGGCTACAATGTAGCTCATCACCACCTGGGTGTGAATGTGTGTGTGAATGAGTGGATGACTGATTGGGTTGTAAAGTGCCTTGGGGAGTTCCAGGACTCTAGAATACGCTATAACAAATACAGGCTTTTACCATTTAAAGTGAGTAAGAGATTCTGATTCTGATGACCCAACCCGAATTCTGAGTTTGGGCTGATTCCAGTCAGCTGATGTGTTTGGGAGCGTCTGAATGAAAGGAGGAGGAACTGGAGACTCACATGATGGACGGCGTCTTCAGCCACCTTCCTCCTCCAGGCTGGTTGGGAAAAACATCCTCCAGAAAGAAATACACGTGACCCACGGCGATCCCTAGAAGACCGTTAAAAACATGTTTAACCACGTAGCAGCACAGCTGCCCTACGCTCCACTTCAGTCAGCTGACACCAACCCAGCAGGTCCACGATGATGGAGTTACCCAGCAGGAGCGAGAAACCCATCAGAACCCAGGGCAGGAAAGGGGCCTGGAAGTTCAGGAGGCCGAAGAAGTTCATCCTAACGTTGGGATTCCTCCGACTCCACACGTACACCAGCATGATGGTGAAGGCCTGTCCCAGGAAGACCAGGCTCACAAACATGCCGAAGATCTGGAACCTCGTTAAAGAAGTTCTGATGGAGCCTTCAGCAGTGGGGGCACAGAGCTTTTTTTAAGGATACGGTCATGAGCAGTCCACCGAACAGGAACATGAAGACAAAGTCAGCTGTTCGGCCCCTGAACGAGCCCTCCTCCAGCATCCGGCAGTACCTGTACCTGAGACCGGGTCGTTAAGGAAACAGAACCTGGTGGTTCTGAAGGACCCACAGTCCAAAACCTGAACCAGGCTCAGATGGATCTCCTGAGCCTGCCAGCGAGGCCTAGATGTTCTAGGGAGGTTTATTTGGACTCAGGTTTTTTTTGGGCCATTCCCATCTGTACCGGGTCGGCCCGGGCCGGGCAGCCCCAGTCGGCCCCAGCCTGGCCCGGTTGATTCCACACATCCTTGCCTTAAGCCCATGTGGGCTGATTCTACCCACCAATCAGAGGCTTGCTCTAATGGAAGGTGTGAAGTTGCTGTCAGCAGTGGGTGTGTTGGCCCTGGTCGGCCTGAAGCAGACCCCCTCGAGAAGAGGGCTGAGAATGAGCCTTGGTTGGCCCGGAAAAATACCAGGCCACCCAGATATGTAAACAACCTACGCTACCCGGCCCGGGCCGACCCGGTACAGATGGGAATGGCCCATTAGATGCAACAACTGAACCCCCGAAGAACATCTGGAGAACCGACACCGATCTCGTCAGACCGGATCAGCGAAGCTAAAGAAACGAGACCTGAAACAGAGACATGCAAATGGACCTCTCCTGGGACCACAGACAACCAGAACCAGAGGATACAGAAAGATCATGTTGAACAGGAAGTTGAAGCCAACTGGACCAAAAAACAGGAAGTTGGTGATCAGACGCCATACCTACAAAATAAAAGGAGGAATAATTAGATGATGATAATAATCAGAAACAGGAAGCAGCGACTCCATCAAGTCTCACCTGGTAATTCTTCAGGATTAAGTCTGGATTAAAGTAGAGCTGAAACGGTGTGATGATCTCCAGTTGCTACAAGAGGAAATGGAACCCGTTAACACCGCCGACATCGGCCATTTTATTAGACAGAAGGAAATAAATTTATCCTGACAAATAAAAGCCCATAAAGATGATTTCAGGAGCAAAAGAAACTATAAAATAACTAAATTAATTTTCTTTGGTTCCAGAGCAGACGGGTTCCTCTGATGCTGGAAAACAAACAAACAGCAGAGAGACGGGCTGAACCGCTGAGATCTAAAAACGACTAACCACTTTATTAAAGCAACAATAAACTCAGCGTAATGAGTTCTGATTCACGACACAACAAACGATCTTCGCCTCAGGCTCTCCGACTCTGATCAGCTGATGGAATCTGCTGATTATTTGCAGCTCAGGTCGACTGACGGGTCTGCTGACACCTCCCAGCCCGTCGGGGCGCCACCAAGCCGGGGTTGTGCCGTAAAGAGCACGGCTGCCAAAATGTGCATCCCCTGTTGTGGGAGGTGCTTATGAGTA
>SSNQ01034543.1:728184-742369 GCA_006942095.1 Nothobranchius kuhntae | reverse complement strand
ATCACGCTCAAATTAAATGGACCCAAAATGGACCCAAGCCTGATCCGACCCGTCGGTACTCTGTTCAGGCTCGGACCGTACGAGCAGGAAGGAGCCATTATCATGGAGGTCTACACAGGAGACGTCCAGACGAGCTGCGTTCGAGCGCGTCGCCGTTCAGACGAGCTGCGTTCGAGCGCATCGCCGGTTCAGACGAGCTGCGTTCGAGCGCGTCGCAGATTCAGACGAGCTGCACTGGAGCGTCGCTGGTTCAGACGAGCTGCGTTCGAGTGTGTCGCCGGTTCAGACGAGCTGCACTGGAGCGTTGCCGGTTCAGACGAGCTGCACTGGAGCGTTGCCGGTTCAGACGAGCTGCACTGGAGCGTTGCCGGTTCAGACGAGCTGCGTTCGAGTGTGTCGCCGGTTCAGACGAGCTGCGTTCGAGTGTGTCGCCGGTTCAGACGAGCTGCGTTCGAGTGTGTCGCCGGTTCAGACGAGCTGCGTTCGAGCGTCACTGGTTCAGACGAGCTGCGTTCGAGCGTCACTGGTCCAGACGAGCTGCGTTCGAGCATGTCGCCGGTTCAGAAGAGCTGCACTGGAGCGTCACTTGTTCAGACGAGCGCGTCGCCGGTTCAGACGGACTTATTTCCACTACTGTTGGTGGTGTCGGGGGGGCTCATGAGTATGTCCTCCAGTGGATAATACTGGAATTGGTTGAACTGGGAAAGCCGGCCTCGCTCTGACCCTACGTGAGGGATTTTCATGTCTGAAACAACCAGAACCAATCAGACCAAATCCTGACCCGGTTCAAGTCAGACCTGATGATGCTGTTGGAGAGCTGCAGACCCTCCAGGCTCAGGTGGTGCAGCAGCCTGCAGCGACCCAAAATGTTCTGGAGAGTTGAGGTCGGGATGATAGAGCTGGACAGGTCCAACTCAACGATCTGCAGCGGGCTGGAAGGACAGAACAGAACCCATTATCAGGGGGGTTCTACCTGCTGCTGGGACTGGACCCCAATCCGGGCTGTCGGGACTCACCGAGAGTCGGTCAGGGTCAGGTGCTGTTCCTCTACAAAAGCTCGAGGGCAGCGCAGCCGGCGGACCCCGGTCCTGAGAACCTGCTGCAGAGCCGGGCCCACGTGGGTCAGCCCCTCCAGGTCCACGCTGTACCACAGAGACTCATCAGACCTGAAACACACAGATTACCTCAGAACCGGATCCTGATCCCCTCCAGCCCAAAGGTCACCTGCATGTCTCTGCTGCTCCGCCCAAAGCCCCACTGATGGAAACTCAAATGAAATACGAGGAGAAACAGAACGGAAGCGGACTTCCGGCGTTGCCATGGAAACACAAAACTAAATAAACAGCTCCAGGAAGACGGCTCTAATCAAACAGCCGGTGTTCTGTTCTAGTTCTCTGTAGTGCTCGTTGGCATGAATGAATAATTCTTGCTCCATCTGGGGGAAGATGCTCACTTATCTAGCATCCATTAACAGGGTCTGCCCGCAGATGCACGAGAACTTGACCTGAGCATCGTTGGCGTTAGCGACAAATCCTTGAGTGAACAGGTGCGATTGGTCAAGCAGGGACTTATCAGGGACCCCCTGGAGAAGCCCCGACCCTAACCACAGCTGGGTTTTCTCTCTGTGTGTGTGTGTGTGTGTGTGTGTGTGTGCGGTCCAGCAGGATCTCTTACGCCAAACGCTGCCAGCGCCTACTGACTCCAGAAATCCTCAGCAGGTCATGCAAGGGGAGGCAAGAGTAGATCCTCAGGAGCAGCTCCTCAGGTAGATGATCCAATGAAACACCTGAGGAGAGGAACCAGCCAATCAGAGAGGTTTAAGGTTTCTGAAGGCAGCCAGATAGAAGCGTGGAGGGTGGGGTGGTTTCTCCTACCTGACTTGGAGCTTTTCCTCCTCCGGGACCTCCGGGCCAGCACAAACTCGTTCTCTTTGCCCCTGGGGAGGTGCAGCGGGACCTTGAGAGGCGGTGGTCTCTGCTGGATGGACTCTGTGGGGGTGCACTCAGAGTCCGGACCCTCAGCCAGGCAGGTCCGGGACCGTTTGTTCCGGAGGCTGGAGCAGGGCAGGTGCATCAGGGTCCGGCTGCAGGTGGACAAGATTGGTCTGATCAGCCAGAACCGGACCTTCACCCTGAGGAAGACTCCCCCCCTCCCCCCAGCCCGCCATCAGGATGATGACAGGTCGCGCAAAGTCCCACCGCTAGAACCACTGGGAGAGCTGCTTTTAAATACCATTAAAAATAATCTGCATAAAATGATCAAACCAGCAGCTTAGAAAGGAAACCCCAGTAGTCCGATATCAGATTAAGTGATCCGTTTATTTAACTGGATTATTTTAATCGGATCATCGACTTGTTTCATTTTCTTGGTTTAAATAAGCGAATAAGACAGAAAACAGGAACTAAATGTAGTTAAGCATCAAACCTGTGTTGAGACATCCTTCCGCTTCAGATTAATAACTCTAATCCGGGAAAATGCACTTCTAATCCTCACGTTTCTCTCTTTACTCTCCAAACAGGACTCTTTAAACGCGCCACCAACTCACACGCGCCTTGTTTTACTACGTTAAAAGACGTGACGTCATCACGCACCGCTTCACCGCCCCCTAGCGCCTGGGAGTAGAAATTACAGTTTTGTTCTGGTTTTTAATAATTTAATAAGCAAAGCAGCAACCAGACACACCAAAATATGATCAAATCAACCAAACCTATCATTATCGGGTTATTTATAGTCATTTTACTTAATAGTAGAGCAGCTGATGATGTTTATGTAATATTAGTCCCACAACTCCCTGCATGGGTTGCACATCCTTCCCAAACGTTAAGAAACCGTCTACATAATTATCAGAAATGGGTAAAACAAATACGTGTTCTTTTGAATCTAGTGAAAACTGCCCTAAATATCCCCATCTTTGAGGCCTCACCTGCAGTGTGTGTAAACGTTTTTATACACAAGGTGTTCGACTCTAGCGCCCTTATTTCTGGTGCCAGACGCACTTGTTTATTTTCAGTTTGTGCTTGTGATCCTGTCTTTCTCGGAGAAGGTGGTTGGTCATTTCGTTTATTTATTTATTTATTCGGGACAGTGCACATTAATAACAATCACATACGTTGTGTCGATTGTAAAGAGGCCAGATTATAGCACAATTGCTAATTTACATCTGCAGTTCCTCAACAGGATGACTAAATAAAACCAGTTACAATGTACAAATGAAAAACAGTCAAATACAAAAACATAGAAATATAAACAAAAAACAAATAAGCAAGTTACTACAAGTCCAAACATGTCTGGGTTTAGTTTGAGGTGCTATCAGTGGCACACTCTCTGATTTTCACTGGGATATGGTTCCAACATTGACTCCCTTTGACTGACGACACCTTTTGTCTGAACATTGTTCTCCTGCGGGGAATCTGAAGGTCTCCTCTAGTGGAGGCTCTGGTACCAAAGCCATTGTCCGATCTTAGTTTGATATATGTGGAACGTGGAGGTGGGCTCATCCATTAAGAATTCTGTAGATTAAACAGCTATTTTTAAACTTAATACACATTTTAAAATTGAGCATGTTATGCTTTTCCAGAATATTACAGTGGTGAAGTGACAAAGGCTTTTGATCCAGGATTTTCAAAGACTTTTTGAATAATATTTCTGTTGGTTTTAAAAGTGTATCTCCAGTGAATGACCAGGTTGTGGCGCAGTAGTCTATACACTCTTAAAAAAGTGGGCTTATTTTGCTAACCCAACTGTTGAGTTGAGGCTGAAAATCTTAAGGCTGGGTCAGTTTAACCCACCATTGGGTCATATGTGACCCAGCCAGCACGTTGGGTCACATATGACCGTGCTTATACGGTGTTCATATACATATCTATAGAAATGTGTATAAACACGGTGTTTATATACATATCTATGCCTTTAGGCAGCGCACGTGTTTTTTTTTAAATATGGCGCCCGCCCCTGTGTACTGCAGTCAAGGGCTACTCATTATGTAGGATAAAAATAAAATAAAGAAAATACAAAGGATTAAAATACATAAGAGAAAAAAATACTACTACTACTACTAATAACATTCAAACATGAAAATTAAATAAAATATAAAATAAATCTAAGGCATGAAAACAGAACATTTAGACCAATACAACAATTTTAAATATTAATTGAATAAAAAAAATTAAAAAACTAAAAATCAAAGTTAAGCATGATTGTACACTTTACAATGAATCTAGAGTTGTAAGTTTTACACTGTAAAGTAGTGATTAGTCGAGGTTAGATGAGTAATGCTGCTACGAGTCAAACTAAACACAAGAAAATGTTCATTTTGTTGTCAAACGAGATTTCAATTTAGTTTTGAAAGTTTAGTGCGGAGACTTTGATACCATTAAACACATGTGCTTCACATTCATCACTCTCTGATCGTCCTCCATCTTGGAACGCGCCCACACAGTGGGCGGCGCTGTCTCATAAACAACACAAGCNGAGGATTCCTCAATCACTGAACTCTAAATTGTATTAGAATAAAAAAAATACTAATATAAAAAGTACTCTTGCATATTAATCAATTTTGACACAGATCAGGTTTACATCTAGTCAAAATTTGGGCTAAACCAACAATAAACAGAAACCCTATGAAAACAACCATGATTATAGGAGGACTACACAGAATGCAGTGTTTATTCATGATTTCCACATAAATTATTTATATGCTTTGATATATTCATCCCATCTTGAATGGCAAAGCAATTAAAAATAAGCTAGTTACTTGTAATAAAATGCTAACAATTTGATAGGATTAATTTTATTTACAATATAGATTGCCAACTGTTACTGGTATTTTAAAATATAAATATATTTATAGATATTCTTTATCAAATGCCTTTTGTAAACAGTAAGTGTTTAATGTGCTGGTTAATACAACTTTCTTACCTCAGATAACTCCATTGCTAACACTAGCTCAGCTCTATTACAAGAAGCAATGCTCCATGTTGACTCTGCTTTTCCTGCGCGTGCACATTGGGAGGCGTGGCTTTCGGCTCTTTCAGGAAGGGCGGGGGAGTGAGCAACAGCCGTTCGAATTTAAAAATCTCCTCCTCCTCACCCTGATGGCGTCATCCTGCGGACTGTGCCTTTAAGCATGATTGTACACTTTACAATGAATCTAGAGTTGTAAGTTTTACACTGTAAAGTAGTGATTAGTCGAGGTTAGATAAGTAATGCTGCTACGAGTCAAACTAAACACAAGAAAATGTTCATTTTGTTGTCAAACGAGATTTCAATTTAGTTTTGAAAGTTTAGTACGGAGACTTTGATACCATTAAACATATGTGCTTCACATTCATCACTCTCTGATCGTCCTCCATCTTGGAACGCGCCCACACAGTGGGCGGCGCTGTCTCATAAACAACACAAGCCTGAATCTGCGGTTGGTCTCAATCTGCGGTGGGTCTGAATCTGCGGTTGGTCTCAATCTGCGGTGGGTCTGAATCTGCGGTTGGTCTCAATCTGCGGTGGGTCTGAATCTGCGGTGGGTCTGAATCTGCGGTCTCCTGGTCTGCAGTGAAACCATCGCGAGTTGCGACTCTCCTCGCGCTCGCAGGCCAAGCTACGGTTGCTCCGGGTTGCTCCGACTAATGGCCGACCGCCATTATGGAGCCCGCGGTACACACATCGCCAGATTTCTCTGCAAAAATGACGTTAATTAACACGCGCTCCATCGCCAACAAGTCTCACATCCTCAACGATCTGTTCTGCACAGAAAAATTAAACTTTTTGTGGATTTCCGAGTCGTGGCAGCGCGAAAATGACGTCACTCATCTCCGTGAGCTCTGTCCTCAAGACTGCTCTTTCTTCTCTGCTCCACGGACCACAGGCCGCAGTGGAACAGCTGTTATCTTTAAGAAACACCTTTCGTGCCAAATCGTATCCTCAAACTCCTACAGCTCATTCGAGATGATCATGATTAAAATTGGTCGCGCTCTACCAGTTAATGGAATTCTGGTCTATCGCCCACCTGGATCTACTTCATCCTTCCTGTCTGACTTTCAGGACCTCCTATCTTCAACTATTAAACTAGACAGGATAACCATTGTTGGAGATTTCAACATCCACACTGAGGATCTATCTAACAGCTCCACTAGGGAGTTCCTAAACATGATGAACTCTTTTAATTTCTCTCAACACGTGTCTGGTCCCACTCACAGAGCTGGCCACACCCTGGATCTGGTCTTTTCCTACGGACTTCTTGTTGATAAGCTGCAGATAAATTATGTTGTGTTCAGCGACCATAAGTCAGTTTCTTTTCATATCAACCTAAATTCTGAATCTCTTCTACCAGTCTCTGCTAAGCAACGCCGTATTATCAACAGTTCTACCATTTTAAATTTCTCCTCCCTCTTTGACTTTGTACCTCCTTCCTCTGATGACGTAGAGCTCCTTACCAACTCATTTAATGATCACTGCCTCAAAAGTCTAGATCAGGTCGCCCCTTACAAAACCAGCCGCAGTTCCAGCGCCTCCAGTTCACCCTGGCTAAACAACCAGATTCTTGAACTTAGACGCTCCTATAGAAAAGCGGAACGACGGTGGAAGAGGACAGGTCTGGTTGTTCATCATGAATATTTTAAAGAACTTCTCGAGTCATACAACGAAGCTGTAGAAAATGCCAGGTCTTCTTTCTTCAGCAACCTCATATGTCAAAATAAGAATAATCCTAAGGTTTTGTTTGATACCATCTCCAGCATCGTGTCTTCTCCTCCGCAGCAGGCTCAGCTATCTTCAGCTGATGACTGTAACACCTTTCTCCACTTTTTTGCCAACAAGGTGCTGAATCTGAGATCCAGCATTCCACCAGCCCTCGCCCCCTCAGGAGGGGAGGTCCCCCAGTGCTCCGAGTCTTTCACCTCCTTCTCCCCAATTACACTAAATGACTTAACCTCAATTATCAGTCAGATGAAGCTCTCATCGTGCTCATCAGACATCTTACCTCCCTCTGTCTTAGTCGGGTCCCTTACCTCTATCAGTCCATCTCTGTTGACTATAATCAACAGCTCACTGAGCCAAGGCTGTGTTCCATCTTACTTTAAAAATGCAGTAGTGACTCCTCTCTTAAAGAAACCCAACCTTGACGCCAGCTCCACCAGTAACTTTAGGCCCATTTCTAAACTACCTTTCATCAGCAAAGTACTTGAGAAGGTTGTGGAAACCCAACTCAGATCCTGGTTTTTCAAGTCAAAGATCTCTGACCCCTTCCAGTCTGGCTTTCTGAAGCAGCACTCAACTGAGACTGCTCTAGTAAGGGTGCTGATGGCTGCTGATGCAGGGAAATGCTCTGTCATGGTCCTGCTCGACCTCAGTGCAGCTTTTGACACTGTAGACCACAACGTCCTACTAAACAGGTTAAAGGCCCTGGCTGGGATTTCAGGTTCTGCTCTAGACTGGCTCTCTTCCTATCTCACTAACAGAACATTCACAGTGAAGTCAGAAACCTTCTCTTCAGACACTGCCTCTCTAACATGCGGGGTCCCACAAGGTTCAGTTCTAGGGCCTCTACTATTCGCATTCTATATTCTTCCCCTAGTTGGCATCATTCAGTCTTTCCCAGACATCTCCTACCACATCTACGCTGATGATATTCAGCTCTATATGTCCTTTATGCCACAGCAGTTGGACAGGCTGGCCACACTTGTACTCTGCCTGACCCAGATCAGTAACTGGCTGTCCAACAACTTTCTTGTTCTCAACACCAACAAGACAGAGACCCTGATCGCTGCATCCCCGGAACTTCAGCCAAAGACTGAGCAAGAAATTGCCTCTTTTTGCCCATCAGCCAAGGCCAACATTAGAAACCTGGGAGTTATTTTTGATCCAGCTTTAAGTTTAGACTCACACGTCAAAACCATCTCCCGCTCTTGTTTCTTCCAACTGAGAAACATTTCAAAAGTCCGTAAACTGGTTTCTACTGCAGATCTGGAAAAAATCATCCATGCCTTTGTGTCATCACGCTTAGACTACTGTAACGCTCTTTTTACTGGTCTCAGCAAAACCTCCCTCTCACGCCTTCAAGCCATCCAAAGTGCAGCAGCCAGACTCCTAACCAAATCCAGCAGACGAGCTCACATCACCCCAGTTTTACAGTCCCTCCACTGGCTCCCGGTAGAATTTAGAATACAGTTTAAAGTTTTACTGCTGACCTATAGAGCTCTTAACAACCAGGCTCCAAGCTATTTATCTGAGCTCTTATCCCCACACACCACTTCTCGGAACCTTAGATCCACATCTGAAAACCTCCTGGCTGTTCCTCGAACCAGACTAAAAACCAAAGGGGACAGGGCCTTTCAGTCTATTGCCCCCAGACTTTGGAACACTCTGCCTTCAAATCTCCGTCTCTTGAAATCTGTAGAGGTCTTCAAAAAACATCTTAAAACTCACCTATTCATCCAGGCTTTCCCACGCTAAATATTCTAAAAGATGGCTTTGTTCTTTTTCACACCTTGACTTTGTTTTTATTCCTGATTTTGGTTACTATTGTTGTCACTGCTATTGTTTTTATGATGTTTTTAATGGTTTGAGGTATTTGCCCTGATTTTACTCATGTTGTTCAGCGCTTTGTGATTTATATCTGTGAAAGGCGCTGTATAAATAAACTTTACTTACTTACTCCCATGGCGGCTCCTGCTTCATTGCACTTCCGCTGTTAGCCGCTGTGAGGCGATAGTGCATGTTCCAGAGGATTTACAGCTGAGGAATCGTTCAAGAAGAGCTAGAAAAAAAAAAAACGGGAAAGAAAAGGAACTAGCTAGCGGGCTAAGTTAGTATTTTTATATAAGTTTTACCTTCCTTATTATGGCGCCCTTAGACCTCGACAAATACGTGGAAATCGCTAAACATTGCAAATATTTACCGGAGAACGACTTAAAGGTGAGTTTAATGAGCTGGAGCTAGCATTAGGTTTGTTGTTAGCTGATGAGGCTAACGGCGCGACTACACAAAATGTTTAAAATAGGAATATATTTACACCTTGGTGGTAATAATAATCTGCATTTGATGTATTTGTGTCTACTTTGTCGGAAAAAATGAATCAGCTTTGAACAAAATGTTAACAGTTGAGAAAGGGGAGGTAGGCTAAAGCTACCAGCTAACATAGGGATCACCTACAGCGGTGTACACTCTGACTTTATACCGGCCAGCTGATCACCTGAATATTTAGCCTTATTTTAGAGAACCCCATGGCACAGTTTACCTGTTAAATAACTTGAGATCAGAACTTCTCTAGTTTTGTTTCTGATTTGATTCTGTTAGCGGACTTTGGTCAACCAGCTGTTGTTTATGCACATGAATGTTCTGGCTGCTGATTTACTGAAACGTGTTCAGAAGCCAGACTGGTTTGATTTTGAACCATGCTGTTCTCATTCTTGACCTTCATCAACAATAATTATGATTTGTGTGTGTGTGTGTGTGTGTGTGTGTGTGTGTGTGTGTGTGTTGTAGAGGTTATGTGATTATGTCTGTGATTTGCTGCTGGAAGAATCAAACGTTCAGCCTGTTGCTACACCTGTTACAGTTTGTGGAGATATTCATGGTCAGGTACGTCTGATTGTTGTTCTACTTTGGATTAAAGTCAGCGGCAGATAAAAGTGTCTTCTTCTCTTCTTTGGTGTCTAGTTTTATGATCTGTGTGAACTCTTCAGAACTGGAGGCCAGGTTCCAGACACAAATTACATTTTCATGGTAGGTTGACCCTTCTTCTGTGTTGTATCTCATTTATAGCAGAGATGATAGAAATCTCAGCCTTTAATGCTCACATTCCCTCTTTTGTCCTTCATTAACTTTGAGCAGTAGAGAAGAATTGTTTTTTATTTAGAGTGTTTAGTATAGAACCTGCTGCACATCAAATTTAGGACAGTAGAATAGATTTGTGCTGTGATGTCACCAGATGACGGTAGTAGAAGCTAGAGGTGGATGGATCAAAAATGTAATGGTTCGGATCATATCACGGTTTTCAGTCACGGATCGTTTTTCAGATCAGCAGAAAGAAAAAGAAAAGATAAAACAAACAGCTTTGCTCTCTCTCTTTATTACGTAGAACTCTTAAGCCCGTTTTACAAGACACACGATGCCAGCACATCGGTGTGATATTACTGCAACGGTGTGTCTCATAAGTGCACCATGCTGGCATGGCGTTGCACGAATGTTGCAGCGTTTGTTCTGCCTCACTTGGTGGTAATACTGCGGTAATGGTCTGTCTTATAAATGGCTGCTGCGCCATGGTGCAACAGAGGGAGGTGTCATGATGACGTGGGGAGTTGATGCCGAGCTCCGGTCAGCAAATGTATTGAAAATGAAAGTAAACACAGACAACAAGTTTTTCTTTTTGAACAAAATCAGCTGAGACGGCAAACTGGAGCGTCTCTGTTAGAGCTGAAGTGCAGATCACCACGGAGAGCTGAAGCTCAGATCACCATGGGGAGCCGAAGCTCAGATCACCACGGAGAGCTGAAGCTCAGATCACCACGGGGAGCCGAAGCTCCGGTCACCACGGGGAGCCGAAGCCCAGATCACCACGGGGAGCCGAAGCTCAGATCACCACGGAGAGCTGAAGCTCAGATCACCGCAAGGAGCCGAAGCTCAGGTCACCACGGGGAGCTGAAGCCCAGGTCACCACGGGGAGCCGAAGCCCAGATCACCACGGGGAGCCGAAGCTCCGGTCACCACGGGGAGCTGAAGCCCAGGTCACCACGGGGAGCTGAAGCCCAGGTCACCACGGGGAGCTGAAGCTCAGAGAGAGCTTCATGTCCAAGAGAAACGGAAGTCTGTGGCATCGCAGAGACCGCCCACATACCCCCTTTATGCCGCCGTCGCCTGATCATTTATAAAAAGGACACGGTTGCACCACATTACCGCCACGGTCTGACCACTTATAAAGGACCTGAGGGTCCCTGTTGCCACCATGGCGTTCCAGCAAATAGACGACTTTGTTTTGTGAAAACGGCTTTAGTGCAACATTTTCTGCTCTGTTTGCAACTTGCTATAAAAGCAGGAGTTACAAAGAGTTCTGATTGCTGATTAAATGTTAAAATGGCTAGCCTTACAAGGACACGCTCTCCCTTCCTGTCCAGCTTTCACTCATCTCACCTTTCCGATGTGCTGTGTGTTGTTCTTTTGTCCTCTTTTACAGATTTGTCCCCAACAATATTTACAGGTCACACCGTGTTTGTGTCCAAGGCATGTTTCATGCATCGCCCCCTCCCTCATGTCACGCGTGTGCGGCGCCGCGCCGTCAGACTGGAGACGTGTGTTAACTTGTGCCGTTTGTATCATCATTGTGTTTTACAGGGGAGCCAACATGCTCCCATACATGCCACCTAAACGGTGCAGGCGGTTTGTCAAGCTCCTCTCCTCCTCCGCCGTGCTTTTCTCCTTTGGATGGAACAGGTAGCGGCTTCGCCCTCCATGTGACCGATCCGCGAACCAAGTCCGTGCCAAACCGTACGGATCGTGGGTCACTGATGATCACCCCTAGTAGAAGCCACAGAAACCTCGTGGATGAGGAGGATAAAGTTGGACTAGAGTGGAGTGGAGACCCAGCTAACCGCCTGGGTCATTAGTCACAGACGACCTGCCGAGTCTGAGCCTGCAACAAGTCGCTGACGTTTTTCCTACGAGCTGAGCATTTAAAACTGATTAGTTCTGCTCCGGTTGGAGGTCCAGGTGAACGTCTTCAGCGCATCGCAGGATAAACGTGTAGAAGGTTCAAAGGTTGCGTTGTTGCTGCTGAACATCTTCCTGGTTGGTTTGTTCTGTTCTGCAGGGAGACTTCGTAGACCGAGGGTATTATAGTTTGGAGACGTTTACGTACCTGCTAGCTTTAAAAGCCAAGTGGCCCGACCGTATCACCCTGCTCCGAGGAAACCATGAGAGCCGACAGATCACTCAAGTCTACGGGTTTTACGGTACGTGGCGTCTTCAGCTGCAGGTTGTTTCCTTGTTGCTGAAACCAGACTGACGAGCATCTTCTGCACTGATTGAATGTTTTTATTGTAGATGAATGTCAGACTAAATATGGGAACGCCAACGCCTGGAGATACTGCACCAAAGTGTTTGACATGCTGACCGTCGCTGCTGTAAGATGGAGCCTTTTTCCTGCCTCCTTCACGTTTTTGTTTAAACCCCTAGCTCTCCGGTTACCTTCCTGAACAGCCTTTGTTTAAAGAAATAGTTTGTACTTCAGGACGGGTGGGCTAATGGCTAGTCAGAGTGCAGCCAAGACAAGTTTTTGTTGCCCTAAATCTGCTCCGACCCCAAAGATTTCCCAGTTTTACATCGGAGTTCCTTCAGAAGGAATCCCAACAACTTCCTGTAGGGATGAATGGCTGCAGCTGCCGATGGAAATGCAGCTTTAGGTAGGGATGTCCCGTTCCGATATCGATATCCAAAGTAATTCAGTATTGGTCCAATAACACTATCGGATTAAATGGGACTGCATCAAAAATCTCCCAATATAAGCGGTCCGTTAAGGTTCACGTTTTTGCAACTAGAGGTTTAAAAAAATTCGTATTTTTTTCCACACTTGCTGTTATCGGCTCTTAGGGATGGGTACCTTTGACATTTGAATCGATCCGGTACTAATTCCCGGTACCTAGGAATCGATACCGGTACTTAACGGTACCAATTTTCGATACTTTTGAGTGTTTATTATTTTAATTCTCTTTTATAATTAAATATATATTTTTCTCAATTTATAACCATATTTGATAAATATCACGATAAATAACATACAACTGTTTGTATTTTAACATCGTCCTTGTAGTTTTATAAGCTGATAATTAAACTGAAGCAAACATCTTTACTGTGAACTAAATTTACTGTGTTTCTTCATTCTTTTTGCCGTCCTTTTTCAATTGATTTTTCCTACTGGGAAGTTAGAATTTCCGAGGAGAAAGCGAACGCACCATTAGATGATAACAATGGTGGCAATGGACGCTAACATACCAAGCTAACGTTATCTTAAACAGTTTATTTAACTGCTGGAGCAGATTAAAATGAAGATGCCTCACACTTAAATCGTTGTCGCTGGTTTCATCTTCACCCAATCACCCGTCACATTTAGTAAAGTGAAGCCAAACTTTAGAGCTCCTTCATGTTCTTCTAGTCGGAAAATCGGAGTTCCGAGGAGATAGCGAACGCACCATTAGTGAAACGGAAGCTAACAAATCAAGCTAACGTTACCTTAAACATTTTATTTACCTACCGGAGCTGCTCTGTTTACAACTCGCTCGCAGCGACCGACGACATAACGCTCTTGCGCATGCGCAGCTGTCTAGGCAAGTTCTCGTGAAGGACGGGTACCGAAACGAGGCACCGTTTCAAAAGTGAATCGGTGCTCGGTCGGTACTGTGGAATTCGGTCGGTACCTTAAAAAGTACCGAATTCGGTACCCATCCCTATCGGCTCTTGTTCTCCGATTGAGTAATATCACCTGATCAGGCTTTTCATACGTTCCACACTACGAATCAGGTAAAGGCATGTTTGGTTGGTGCTGATATCGTATCGGATTGATATCGTTATCAGTCAATATGGAAGGCTACGATATCTGTATCGCATCGGGAGTGAAAAGGTCGTATCGGGACATCCCTAGCTTTAGGTTCTGTTTTCATCAGAACTGGGCCGGCTTCCCATCCAGACTGTTACGGTCACTCAGCTGATTTTGAGTGACCGTGTCTGATCACCCTCATGTCCTTGTGCTCCAAACGGTTTTGTCTTGAACGATTCCAGCTGATCGATGAGCAGATCCTGTGTGTCCATGGAGGTCTTTCTCCTGACATCAAGACTCTGGATCAGATTCGAACCATCGAGCGAAACCAGGAGATCCCTCACAAGGGGGCGTTCTGTGACCTGGTCTGGTCCGACCCCGAGGACGTGGACACCTGGGCCATCAGTCCCCGCGGAGCCGGGTGGCTCTTCGGATCCAAGGTCACTAATGAGGTAAGCTGCTCTCTAACAACACAGGAGCCTCTCCATCTCCTGACCTTTGACCTGAGCGGCGGGTGTTTTGTTGCAGTTTGTTCACATCAACAACCTGAAGCTGATCTGCCGCGCCCACCAGCTGGTTCATGAAGGTTATAAGTTCATGTTCGATGAGAAGCTGGTGACTGTGTGGTCGGCTCCAAACTACTGCTACCGCTGTGGGAACATCGCC
>SSNQ01034543.1:720684-723184 GCA_006942095.1 Nothobranchius kuhntae | reverse complement strand
GCGGCAAACCATGGCAGCTCACCACCTACGGTACCGTCTAGACGCGCGACGGAGGGCTTCTGTGATTCCTTTAACCATTGAGCTTCATCATCCAGGTCTCTTATGCGTCTTTGTGTGCGCAGAATTATGCTTAACATAAGTCCGATCCCCCCCCCCGGACATCTGGAACTTTTCCCTGCTGTGTGAAGGCAGCCGAAAGGACAAGTTCCAGTGCGAAAGTGGTGTGTCTGAAAACACAGTTCCGGTTAAAAACTGGATTGAATTGTTTAGACATATTCCGGAATGTCAATCTGAAAAGGTAAGGCTGGGAGACATTTCGGCTGTTAGATTACGGTGTTAAAAAGACGAACGCACGGCGAGGAGAAAAGTTTTGTTTCAGTTTAAACACAGAGAATTAATAACGGCCACCAGGGGGAGCTAAAAGCAAGCAGAACTGCTAAGTATCCCTTTAAATGATAAATAACGATGTGAGTTTCCACTACGTACTCCGTTCCCATGCACATGTTGAGGTCAGCTGATCTCCTGCTACTTTCCTCTCCCCAGATGTCCTACCAATCACGGGCTTAACGTGCATTTGCTGTTCCCATTCTCTGGAATTCCCTCCCATTACGGTTAGGCAGGCGTCCTCTCTGGCTCTTTTAAAATCTCATTTAAAGAATTATTCTGTGGCTTGGCATTTAGCCAGCGACTCGTTTATTGTGCTTATTGTTTTTGCTTCTTTTATTTGCGTTTGCTGCTCTGCATTGATGGTTTTACTGTCATTGGTGTTTTAGTCTTATTTTGTTTTTTAAGAGCAAGACACCCCCAAATCAACCTTTTCTGCTGATGAATCTCAGATGCGTGTAGTCAGTAATTTGGTGCTTTAGTGCATCTTAGTTAAAATTAAAAAATTTTGCCTAAAACTGACGGCGTTGCACGGTCGTCAGGTAAAAACTTTGCACTGCATTTGAATTCAAATCTGCCACTGCTATTGGCTAAGAGGTACCCTATGACGTTAGCTGGTACGTTACGATGTCACTATGTCATTGTAAGCCTGTATGTGTGTGTGTGTGTTTGTGTGTGTGTGTGTGTTTATTAGCGACTCTGCCCTCTCGGTCTGCCAGACAACAGAGTTTGTTGCATTTTTCAAACAGGAAGAGGGAGTGGAGTAGTACTCTGGCAGGGGGTGACTTGCTCTTTAAAGAACCTGCCTGTGCAGCACGTTGGTCGGCTCTCACTCGGTACTTTAAACGTGCTGTATAAATGAAGTGGTATGGTTTGTCTGTCACATAATCTGAGATTTATGGTAATTAAAATAGCTACAAATCTGAAGTGTCACGACGCCGCAGCTGAACCTCTTCTTCCCCAGCGCAGCTGCTACTGACCACATGACCAGATTCTTGATGGCTTTCTCCATGTCCAACCCTTCTTCTGTGGTCCTGGAAGACGGATATTAGGCTCGCTAATTTCAGACATTTTTCTCCTCTTCTCCACGTGGCGTCCAGAACCGATGGCCTTCGGTTCCGTCCTGTTATCACTGCTGATCTGTCGGTACTGGTATGATCTCATTGCTCTGCAAGGTTCTCTCAGCCAATCAGAAGGATTTGAAGTCCATTCCCAGGATGGAACGCTTGGGTTCTAATATCAGAACTTTTCCTAGCTTCAGCGGAGCGCTCTGACCCGACTGGGCTGCTCGGCTTGATTGTAGAATCAGAACAGAGAGAGAGGAATCTGGGACATGCAGGTCGACCTAAAAGAGAATCGTTATGTGACCCGGTTCCTTAATCTCTAAGTAGGACACCTGTAGATGCGCAGAACCTCCAGCTGACAAACGCAGGAAGTAGAACATCCTGATGATGGTTTAACAGTGTTCTGCATCAGCTTCTCTAGGGTTCCACCTCTGACCGGTATTCCTGAGTGTGATGTCGTTTGTGACCAGGGGTCAAAGGTCAGTGTCATGACTGGAGCGGAGGCCGAGGAGGACATTCCTTTAGGAGACAGGAAGACCGTCACCGACTTCTGCTACCTGCTGGACAAGTCCAAACAACTCTTCAATGGGCTAAGGTCAGTGTCAGTGGTTTCCATGGAAACGCCATCTTGCAAAATCAGCATGTGATTGACAGCTCTCTGAGTCAATAAGAGTCCAACCAACCAGAACCAGGACCAGACGTTCAGTCCAGAAGGTTTTGGTATTTAGTTTCAGGGTGTTTTGGGTCAGAACCGGTCCAGGTTCTGGATGTGTCCTGTTGGTTCTGACTAGTTTGATTCAAACCCCCAGTGGGCCGTGAGCGCGTTACCGGGGTTACGCAGAAAAACGAGTACTTCATCACCCAGATGATGCGCTGGTAGATACCAGCTTTGGGCTGGGGTGTGTTATGTTTAATGAATACTCAAGTAAAGCATTGCATGGTTGATATCATATTATCAATGATCAGTTCAGGCCACCTGTGCATGAATTTTGTCAAGCTGCATCAGCTTTGGACTGATAGAGTGTTTGTAAAGTAGACGGGGGGGGGGGGGG
>SSNQ01034543.1:671851-720270 GCA_006942095.1 Nothobranchius kuhntae | reverse complement strand
GGGGCATCAGTTATACAGACCTAGTTTGAGTTTCAGGTGTCTGATGTTGAACAGAGAAACAGCCTCAGTAAATAATTCTGGCAACAGTAAAAATTTTGTCTGTGTTAATAACTAATTACCCTAAATGCTGTTTGTTGTTTAACACGCCATAAACACGCATGCTTCTAAAGTTTCGGACATCTCCTGTGATTGAGTTTGAACTAATTCCATCTGCACCGCGGGTCTGACCTCTGACCCCAGACCAGCTGATCAGAGCGTCGCTCCACCAGAGGCTGGGAAAAAAAATAAACCTATAATAAAAAGTAGCAAAGCTTTATTAGGCCCGAGCAGCGAAAGCGCTGCGAAGGCCTATTGTATCTGCTCTGTTTATTTTTCTTCCGCCAAGTAAATTGGCTTTTTGGAGGCCCAAAAAACCGCAAGTAAACTTGCTCCACAGCGCCCCCTAGACTGTGAAAAATACCCCCCTCCTTAAACCTTAGTTTGTCGTACAGTTATCAAATTTTGTACACTTGTAGTACTCAACAGTCCGCACAGAAAAGTCTCTTGCAACCATGGTCAATGTCAAACAGGAAGTCGGCCATTTTGGTTTGAAGTGGAGTTTTTGACCCCGTTTTGGCCATTTCTAGGGTCCGCTTCTGATTGATTTACTCGGATCATTTTTCGCTCGATCGTCTCGAAAGTTGTGGGAAATTGCTCAGAAGGGATGGGCGATCAAACAGAAAAAAATAAAACTGACTTTTTGTATATGCTGAGGGGGCGTGGCCAGGCCTTGAATTTCGACTACTCGCCAAAAAAATATAAATGGCTATAACTTCATACTCGAATAGAGTAGAGTAACAAAAATTTCTGTGGTCATTCGACATCCAGCCACAAATTAAATTGAATGGTCGGATGATGACGGCACACAAGCTCCGCCCCCTCAGGACCAAAAAGGTCAAGTTTTACTGTGATAGGTCCCAAATCGCCCCATTTCACTTAATGACCGCAAATTTGTAGCTGGTAACTTGACAAGTGGGGGTTTCTTGGCGTCACTTTATGGGAGTTTTCAAAGCAGGGCGGGGCTGTGGCGGCACGGCGAAGTCAGGCGTAGCGCTGTGGCCATATGTTTGCCTCCCATTAAGTCATTTCTAATGATACCGCCATGAAACTTCTGGTGAGCAATCCTAGTATGGCCCCCCAACAAATCTGTTGTGAAAATCTGGTGGGCGTGGCCTATTTTCTTAAATAGCGCCCCTAGGACCATTAAAATTGTCAGCCCCAAGCCACGCTTTGACTGAGGATTACTAAATGTGGTACACTAATGTGGTGTCTCAGAACCTTCAAAAAAGTTTCTTGGACCCAGCGCAAAGTCGCACAGGAGGTCGGCCATTTTGGCCCAAGTACTCGATTTAGTGGTTTTTGAACACGTTCTTTGGAGAGTGATGCCCCGTCGTCCTTTCCACCGATCACCTTAAAACTTCTGCTATATACTCTTAAGCTATAGGGGAAAAAATTCAACCGTTGGATTTTTCAAAAGTTGTAAGGTGTGGGTGTGGCTAAGCCTCAAACTTTGACCTGTCGCCACGCCACTCTATTTTTTCACAGCTCCCTATTGGACTCCTTTCACCCAATCACCAGCAATCTCTGACAAATAGCAGCAGACAAGTTGAGGTCACTTGGTCTCCAGTACTGGCAGGTTTCAAAAAATGGCGGGGCTTTGGGAGCATGGCAAAATTCGCCATTACGCCATGTAAATACGTTTGCCTCTCATTTCCTCAGTTATCATGATATCGCCCTGAAATCTATGGTGAGTGATCCTAGTCTGATCCCCAATAGAAGTGAACGTGATAGGTTGTGGGCGTGGCCTATTTACTGAAAAAGCGCCCCTAGAACCATTAAAACAGTCAGCCCCAAGCCGTGCTTTAATTGAGAACTACGAAATTTGGTACACTAATGTAGTGCGTCAGGACCTACAAAAAAGTCTCCTGGAGCCAAGAGCCAAGTTGCACAGGAGGTCGGCCATTTTGGTCCAAGTACTCAATTTAGTGGTTTTCGCACACGTAGTTTGGACCGTGATGCCCCGTCACCCTTTTCACCAATCGCCTTCACACTTCTGCTATATACTCTTAAGACATAGGGGAAAAAATTCAACTGTTGGATTTTTCAAAAGTTGAAAGTTGTGGGCGTGGCTAAGCCTCAAACTTTGACCTTTCGCCATTTCGTTACTTGACGTAATAGCTCCCATGTGCACGATCAGATCCATATCAAACTTTGTGTGTGTGATCACTGACCACATCTTAAGACAGTGACAATGTGGACAGCTGACATCACCTAAGCCCCGCCCCCTGACAACAGGAAGTTGATTGTTTTATGGTGAAATGCCCATATTTGTCCCCTCTAATTTAGTCAACATGTCACTAAGGTCATGCACTGACTTTATGATGCTGTAATGACCATTCAGTTCTGATAGCTTTCCAGAAAGGGAGGGGCTTTGATGCCATGGCGAATTCTGGCGTGACGCCGTGACCTTACGTTTGACTGTAACTTCCTCAAACAGCCTCTGATCTGCACGAGACTGAACATGGCAATCAACAATCATGCCGTTTAGCCAATGAGGCACAAACGGTTGGTGAACGTTGTGTAATATCACCACAGCGCCCCCTACATACCTTTAAAGTTGTAATAACTTCTACAGACGACGTCGTAACTGCACCAAACTTGCAATGTGTCATCACACAAAGGCACCCAACACAATCCCGTGGTCATTGGTTGATATCGCTTTAGCTCCGCCCCCTGGCAGATATTAGGCCCTGAATAACACATGCATGATGCAATTCACACCAAACTGCACACAAATGATTGTTGTCAACCTACAAACTGCTTCATGGGATATTTTCCTAAATTTGGGACAGCGCCCCCTAGATACAATAAAACCTTTGTAACTTCTGCAAAAAAGCTCCAAACTACATCAAACACGGTGGGAGTCATCACACAACTGCAATCCACACATGTATGTGCTCACTCGTTCAGATCACTTTAACTCCGCCCACTTACAGCCTTTTGGCTCTAGATGACCCATGCAACGTGTTATTGATGCCAAATTAACAGAAAACCATCTTTGATGACCAAAGATGATCTCTATGGGATTTAGTTGTACATGGTCACAGCGCCCCCTAGATGGGTTCAAACTTTATTAACTTCTAAAGAAAAGGTTATACTTGGCTTGTGTCATCACGTGACTGCACCAAACACATTGTAGCGTCATGAATGTCCTGTTTATGACCTAAAGGTCATGATTTGCTGCATCTGCTCAAGCAGACACATAAAGTCTCTGACAGCCTAATCTACATGAGATAGTGGCCAAGGTCTTTCATGCACTCTGCTCATCTGAACTGCTTCACCTCTGTCAAGATGAAGACGAAGAACTATTTTGATAAATACATAATCAACAACTTTGTTAATTACCAATAATAATGTGAGCCCAATGTTCAATCAATCTGTGAAATGACAATGTTAATTACATGATATAATCCTGTGATCAGTAGTATTTTACAAGTTATTATAATCTTGGACATTTGCACTAGACACTAATGACACGTAATGCTGAAGGCCACACGACACATTTCCTTTTGTCTGATCCAATCAGAACCTTCGTTTCTGGCGCTAGGTGTGGTTATCTGTGGTGTTTGTATAAACCCTCTTTTGCACATCAAATTCTGATTCGCCAGTAAACCAAAATATGACAATTATAAAACCTATTCCACGCCACCTTTCCTTGAGTTCAAAGCGTACTATAGAAGTGTCGGACCGGCCATCCGGACTTCCTCTTCAGTCATAAAGAACCTCAGACAAGCTGGATAAAATCTGTTGCAAGTGACACATGACCGCAACGGTTCCTTCAGAATAAAAGCTGAACCTCACGACCCCTTCAGGGTCTCGGAGATGCCAGTGATAACCTGTCGTGACCTGGAAGCATTCCCAGACTAGTTTGGTCGGCACCGCTGCTTTTCTACCGGCTTCGGTACCAAGGAGGGTCCTTGAGGACCTCGGCATTCTGGATCTAACGGAGGCTTCCCCTGGGGTGCGTAGACCGACAGAAGGCGTTTCATGTGTGTTATAAATCTCCTACTAAAGTTTAGAGCGAGACATTCACTCCCACTCAGAACTAACTGCTTCTCCGGATCCGCTGGTTCTGATAATAACATTCCACACACACACCATCATCATTCATCACGTCTCACTCCACCTTAGTCCATCAGTACACAGAGTGTTAAAGTTAGTCTTGTTTAGATTGTGTAGAAATAAATTTTTTAACTATTTTAAACCTGACTCTCTCTCTTTCCTCTGAGTTAATCCGAAGTGTCACTTAATCCCTGCAATAAAAAGTTCCGATCTTCTGGTTGAAATAGTCAAAGAGCCATCAGATTGATATTTCATATTTCTATGGAATCTCACATTTTATAGTTCATAAGTAAGATGTAAACGACCCATTCTTTACAACACTGATGTGGTTGTTGGTTCAAATCCTTTCAGCTCCGCCCCCTTTCAGTTCTTTGGCTCTAGAAAGCACACGCAACGTCTGATTGATGCCAAACTAACACTTTGACTCCCTAAGAGGACCTCAATGGGATTTTTATGTAGTTGGCCACAGCGCCCCCTAGATAACTTTAACCTTTAGTGACTTCAAAAAATGTGTTCAGAATAGCGTTAAACTTGGTCTGTGTCATCACACCACCAGTGTGGTAAAGATGGAGTATCCCCTAGTGGTTAGATTTGTAATTTATTGGTGGGCTCAGCGGGGATGCTGAGTCAGGGTGAGGTGCGGACGAGGAGACCGTTCGCGGTGTCTGGTGTTGGGGTGGTCGATGTTTACGTTCAGCGGACGTGCCCGGGTGCACCAGACTGCCGGCCAGGCCGGAGCGGCGAGGAGCTGCGAGGGCCGAACGACGCTGCTTGCAGCTTAATTTTACCTGCAGTTATTCACTAGAGAAGCTAAACTTCTGTGAGAAAATGAAAAACATGAAAACTGATCTAATGAATCAGGAAGAAACGTTTATTTCTGTTTTTACTTTTTTCACTTCAGTTCAAACTATTTATAATTTTGTGGGTATTTTGTGTTTTGGGGCGACGGTGGTACAGGAGCTAAGTGCTCGCCCTGTAGTCATCAGAAGGTTGCAGGTTCGAGTCCCACTCAGTCTCTCGCTGCCGTTGTGTCCTTGGGCCAGACACTTAACCCCCCTTGCCTGCTGGTGGGGGTCAGAGGGACCGGTGGCGCCTGTGTTCGGCAGCCTCGCCTCTGTCAGTGCACCCCAGGGCAGCTGTGGCTACATCGTAGCTCATCACCACCAGTGTTTTCATCACATTTAGCTTGTATTTTATTCATTTTATGATGATTTTTGTGTTTGTGTTACAACCAGGGATGCTTTTAAAACGAAGGACACGTTGTAACACAGGCGTGTGCAGGTTGGTGAAATTCCAGCAGGTTTTATTATAATGAGCTCCTTTTCTAAAAGGGCTGCAGCTGCTACTGAGAGGGCCTGAAGCCTCGTTCACACCAAATGCAGATTAGATGCTGTCCAGTTTCACACGGATCAGACATCACTGAGTCCAATCAGAACATTTACACCAGCCGTGGTACGGATCCAGGTGCAGAGCTCCAGAAAGTTTCCAAGTGGAGTCTGGACCCTGCGTGTTAAAGAACTCACCTGAGCCAGACAGGAAGTGAGACGTGGTTCAGCGTTGAGGAGATTTAAGGAAATGATTGCTATTTAGTAATCAATTGTGCGTCCTGCTTTTGGGGAATCATCAACACGGCTGACCAAAGGGGTGCTCGTGGTGAGAAAACAGCGCAAGGGGTCGACAAGTCCAAAAAGGTTGGAAAGAACCGGTCTGGAAGTGTTGTGAGCTGCAGCTGACATCACAACAAGCTCTGAAAGTGCAAACCGACGGATCGAACACATGGAGCAGCCGGAGCTTCCTGCTGAGCGGCTGGGGTGGGATGTCTCTCAACGTTTTCATCGTGTAAGGAGCAGGAAATGTTTCCCTATGCCAGCCTTTAAGTGACCTTCTCTCTCCTCTTCCTTCTCCTGGGATGCAGGGATCTTCCCCAGTATGGACACAAGCAGTGGCAGTCCTACTTTGGGAGGACGTTTGACGTCTACACCAAGCTGTGGAAGTTCCAGCAGCAGCACAGGTTATTCCCAACTGTCTCCACATCCTGATCCAACATCTGCAGAACCGTCCTGCAAACACACACAGAGAGGAACTTCCTGGCTTCTAGTGCTTAGTCTTGTGTTTCCATGGTTACTGACAGGCAGGTTCTGGATACGAGGTACGGCCTGAAGAGGTGGCAGATTGGGGAGGTGGCATCGAAGATCGGACAGCTGTACTACCATTACTAGTGAGTACTCCACCCCTCCAAAGTAGAGGGCACCGGTTCTTCAAGTGAGCAGGGATGTGTGTGTGTGCGCGTGTGTGTGTTTGTTAGTATCCTGTGCAGGTCTGGAGTTGGGCTGGGTGAGTCTAGAACCTTCAGCTCCCTTCCTTCTGTTGCTTGATGAAGGATCTTCTATTTAGTTTGGGTCCAGATGTTTCTGTAGACCTCTGACATCATGGATTAGATCATCAGTGGCAATCTTTGATCGTATACTCAGCGTGCCTTTGATCTCAGAAGTTTAAAGCAGCATGATGTGGAACCTGTAAAACATTTGTTTCATTATAGCTGTATATGTGTTGTGGAAATAAGTAATTATAATAATAATAATAAAGTGGTTCTTCCTCGTTTGCCTAAACCTCCACCATTAACATGTTTCAGACCAAAAGCAGCCATTGGACCATCGGTTATCAGTCTCACTTCCCTCACGTGTACAGCAGCAGAACACCACCGGTGTGAGAGGTTCTCCACTCAGTAGCATCAGAGTTGGAGAAACAGCCGGCTGCTACCGCTTCAGCTTTAGGACAAACTACCAGAGTCCCACAAAGAAAATCACCGTCTGAAGTTACGAACAACAAAAGACGTTAGGACCTGGAAAACGGAGACTGATGTTTAGCGCTAGCTTGTTTCCCCCGACTCCGCCGATTCCCTTATCAGGGGGTGTGGCCTAGGGATGATAGCCAACATGAGGGGTGAGTGTTCCATGACTGCGTGTGCGTTGAAAACCTAGCTTCTACTATTACAGCTTTAATGAGCCAGAAGGTTGCGGGTTTAAATCCCAGCAGTGGAGTAGACCTGTGGGTTTCTTCTTGTGTATGGGCCTCTCCGGATCAGCATGTTGGAGCTAATTCAGATCAGCTGATCCAGTTCTGCTGACCCGTCATGAACTCTGAGGTCGTATTGTTTCATATCTGCTCATCGCCAGGCGTTTGACCTCTGACCTCCATCTGTTTCTCTTTGGTCTTTCCAGCCTCCGGACGTCAGAAACCAGTTATCTGAACGAAGCGTTTTCCTTCTACTCAGCCATCCGCCAGCGCTCCTACTACTATCAGGTCAACAAGGAGGACAGGTAACGTCCAGCACTCAGCGTCCTCAGCAGAGACGCGGTTCGAGTAGTTCTTTAATGTCCCGTCTCCATCAGGCCTGAGCTCGTGGTGAAGAAGCTTCGGTACTACGCCCGCTACATCGTGGTGTGCTTGCTGCTCAACAAGATGGACCTGGTCAAAGTTCTGGTGAAGGTATGGAGGACGTCGCCGTCCCAGAAGTAGCTGATGGCTGTTTCATGTTTGTGTCCCAACCAGTGACTGTATGTAAGATGGACCAACCCTCCACACCATCACCTGTAGGTTTCTGAAGAGCTGACCTGAAGCCCAGTAGGCGGCTCCCACCACCGCCATCTTGGCTGTGTAAGTCTCATCACCCTCGGTTGTGAGGGTGGGGGCAGATGATTGACACAAACCAAAACCTGAGCCGATGTAGCTACGAGCTAACGGAGGTATGCAGGTGCTTCTAGCTGAAAAACCGCAGTTGCAGGAGGCCGAGTCGTTCCCTGGAGCATGCAGCGGGGCTAGCTGCTAGCACTGATGGCTCAGTTTAATAGGTGAAGTTTATCGTCATGACAACTCTTGAGGGGGTGAGGTCTTTGTAGCTCATCTGTTTCCGTGTGATTAAAGCTTTAAAATATGAATGATTAGGAGTTTGTCCTTTTGATTGACGATTGTCAGATGGACCGTCAGTGCTAGCGCTAACAGCAGGGAAGCCCCCAGCCTCATGTTAAAGTGTTTCAGCCAGAAGGCAGAGGGTAGCAGATTGGCTCAGCTGTGCTAAAAGCACCTGCTAACCCCATTAGCATTGGTTAGCCCAATTAGCTCGTAGCAACATCGGGTCAATTTGTTTTGTGCCAGTCATCTGCCCCCAGCCTCACAGCTCCATTTTTGGGATTTCCAAGAGAGACAAGATGGCGATAGTGGGAACTGCCCTCTGGGCATCAAATCAGCACACCTACAGATTCATCCAGTCACTGGTGGTTGGACACGTTACCGTAGCAACTATTAGAACCAGTAAACGTTCCATTATTACTGTAAATGTTTAAACTCTAACCCATTAACTACATTTGCCTCACAAGAGCCAAAATTAGAGAACATCTGTGAGTAAAACAGCCGTTTCTGTTGACACAACTAAAGAATAATCTAGCATTTATTCACTCGAGATCCACGTGATGCTGAAAGATTCAGCGTTTAGCGCTGGAGTTTACACGGATCAGACTTTTTCTCACCCCCAACATGCAGGAGTTATCAGAGGAAATAGAAGAATACACACAGAGGTTCAACACAGAGGACCAGCTGGAGTGGAATCTGGTTTTACAGGAAGTGGCAGCTTTTATTGTGGTAAGTAGACTTTTAATAGGACCGTCTGGGTCCTGAAACAGGTCTGCTGTCTCCTAAAGTCCTGCTTGTGTGAAACAGGCTGACCCTGTGGTGGTTCTGAACGACAGCAACTCTGTGGTCATCACCAGCAACAGGATGCTGGAGGGAAGCGCTCCTCCACTGGAACAAGGCATGGTGGTCGGACAACTGGTCCTCGCTGATGCCCTGATCGTCGGGAACTGTAACAACCAGGTTCTGACCCGCTGGTTCTTATCTGAATACGTCCCCATCGCAAAAGTCCTTCAGGCTTAGAGAAACGTTAGAATCGAATATAAAACTTTATCCTGTATGTTTGGTTTTGTTGGATTATTGTTATCCCAGTAGGTCCCATATCGCCCCTCCCCGATGACGCAGGTAGAACCCATGGTGTTCCCTTATTGATGATTCCCAGTCGTTCCCATATCGGGAAACTAAGAGCTTGTAACATCAGTAGACATTTTATCCCTGGTTTACCGATCTCTCATCGAATCCGTTCTTACCTATAATAGTTCAGCCTGATTCAGCTTCCTCACCGTCAGGATCATAAATAAATCAGCCAGCAGAGTAACCAGAACACCCCATCCACCTCTGTACATGTGCTCTGCTCTCATCCCTTAAGCCAACTCTTTACTCTGCTGCCATCGGCAACAAGAAGTCATTCGTTCCATCTGCAGTTACTGCTTTAAACAGCATGAACTGGTTAAGCTGCATGTGTTGTGTGTGTGTGTGTGTGTGTGTGAGACTTTAAATGTGTTTCTAGGATGTTCTAATGGGAGCGGGTTTACACAGTTACTTTATTTTTATCAAACCGTGTCAAAGATGAATTTCTGTTTTATTATAAAACAGACAATAAAGTTATCTGTCTGCTCAACCTGTTGAGCTAATGCTGCCTCAGTGATGATTCCCAGTGTATCCCATATCCTCTCCATCCCAGTGATTCCCACTAGTGTCCTCCAGCAGTTAAAAGGGTGAACTTGTTTCTCTTTCCAGGTGAAGTTCAGTGAGCTGACCGTGGACATGTTCCGCATGCTTCAGGCTCTAGAGCGGGAACCCGTGAACCTGGCTACGCAGACCTCCAAGCAGGGAACGCTGGTGGGTTTCCCCTCCGTCCTATCTGACGTTCCTGCTGCACACTGGAGGACAAGCGGGATTTTGTCCTGCAGCTGAGCAGAATGTAAAAGTCTTTAAGAACCAGGAACAGATCCACCGAAACCAGAAGCTGAAAGATGGGTTTTTTAGAAGCTGTCAGAAGTGTTTAGTCAAACAGCTTCAGATGTCACATGTGGATCCAGCAGTGTGTTCTGGTTCTCGTGGGAAACTAATTAGCCCCGATTCTTTAAATGGATCAGAACTTCAGAGTGGTTGTAGAAACTCAGAGTTATCCGAACACGCCTGTGAGGAGAAAAGAAACAGACGAACCGACTTGTTTGTTATGCATTAGTCTTTATTTGTGCAGAACTAGAGGTAGACGGATAAATCAGGCCGATATCTGTCCTTAGTGAAGCCGATTTAAAACGAGGCACATCCTTGGCTAGCCCTGTGCTGTTGAAGAATGTCATTTAAAAGTATTTTACTTTCACTAATAACAGAGTAAATACTACATTTTTACTTTATTTAAGGAGTCTGACTTGGTTAAATTCAGAGTTCAAAAACGGATTCAGCTTCTTTAATTGTGTGCATCAACTGATATTAATGAATTTTAGCATGAAAAAAGGTGGAAAATGCCTAGATATACTGTAGATATACTGTAGATACTGCAGTGACGGAATCCATAAAAGAAGCTAGAGCAACAGCCAAATCCTCAGTGCTTATCCTGCTCGACTTATTGGCAGCATTTGACACTGTCAACATGGCTTCCTTTTGTCCACACTCTCTAGCATGGGCATCACAGAGAAAGCACATGCCTGGTTTGAATTGTACCTCACAGGACGATCATTCAGTGTATCTTGGCTTGGACAATCCTCTACCATGCACCATCTTGCCACAGGAGTCCCCCAGGGCTCTGTACTAGGACCTCTTCTCTTTGCCATATACACCACCTCACTGGGTGAGATCATTCGATCACATGGCTTCTCCTACCACTGCTATGCAGACGACACCCAGCTCTATCTGTCATTTCCACCGGACGACCACACTATCTCAGCACGAATATCAAACTGTCTCTCTGACATCTCAAAATGGATGAAATCCTACCATCTCCAACTCAACCTCTCTAAAACTGAACTACTTGTCATCCCAGCAAAACCGTCCATGCAGCACAATATCTCAATCCAAAATGACTTCCTATCTCTGTCTCCTTCAAAGGCAGTTCGAAATCTGGGTGTTATGATTGATGAACACCTGACCTTTAAAGATCATGTTGCCTCTGTTGCTTGTTCATGCTGCTTTGCGCTGTATAACATACGAAAGATCAGACCATACCTAACACAACATGCCACCCAGCTCCTGGTGCAATCTACTGTCATCTCCCGCCTCGATTACTGCAACGCCCTTCTAACTGGTCTTCCAGCCTGTACTGTGAGACCTCTTCAAATGGCCCAGAACACAGCGGCACGTCTGGTCTTCAATCAGCCTTAAAGAGCACACGTCACCCCTCTGTTCATTGAGCTCCACTGGCTACCGCAAGCAGCACACGTCAAATTCAAATTGCTAACACTAGCATACAAAGCCCGAGATGGTACGGCTCCCATCTACCTGAACCCTCTTGCAAAGGCTTACGTCTCGGCCCGGCTGCTCCGGTCATCACAAGATCGTCGGCTAGCAGTGCCTACACCACGCTCAGGGCAATCCAGACTCTTCTCATGCATCGTTCCACAAATGTGGAATGACCTTCCAAGCACTACCAGAACAGGGGCTTCCTTTTCAATTTTCAAGAAACTCCTGAAGACCCTGCTCTTCAGAGAGCATCTTCTAAACTAGCACCCTCCCTGCACCCGTCCCCCCTCTCTACCATCCACTCCTTGTTCCCTCCTCCATGATTGATGTCAAGTTGTTGTTGTTATTGTTGTTGTTAGCCTCAAGGGCAACATGCCGATTATCACTTGTAAGTCGCTTTGGACAAAAGCGTCTGCTAAATACATAAACATAAACATAGATATAGTGTAGATATACTGTAGATATACTGTAGATATATATGTAGGCCTTTCTTCATCCGGCTCTCGCAGAGAACAGACGCTTCTGCTTTTGCTCCCTTATCTTTTTTTCCCAAGGCTCTTTGTCCTGTCTGCCTACAGAGCACTTCTCTGCATTTCTTCTGGGAATCCCTATTTTTTTGGAAATGGATTTAATTAATTGGTCATTCAACGCGATTGATAAGATCTTTTCTATGATGAGAACGGAGGAGGGGGCTCCCACTTGCCCTCAAGGGAAACACGCAGCGGGATAGGCGCTCGATTCCTGGAAGGTCTGGAGGATCGTTTGCCTCTCTCAGTTGTCCATTGAGGATGTCGAAGACATGTGGATATTTGGCTTGATGATCACTGGATTTCTTCTGATTGGAGTGGGAGGATATCTGGTTTTCTGGAAATTTGGGGAGATGGGAGCGATTGGAGTGCGACCCACACCCACGGAAAGCACCGCCCGGGCGGTGACCTCACAGACTGGGACGTTACTCGAGGTGAATCGTAAGCTGGACAATGTCTTAGCTGCGTTACCGGTATAGTGCGCAAAATGGATGTCATCTCGGAGAGGATCACCGGACGGTGTGGGGATGATTAATACCTAAATTGGCTTCACTGGAGGACTTGAATGATCAATATAGACTTCAAGGCAGAGAGGAAAATTATCTCTGCCTGACCCAAACAAAGTCTTGTTATCCAAATCTGACGCCAAGGCAGCCTTGAGCTGCTAACAACAACCCCCACGAAGGAAGGAATGCAGACAGATTCTGTGAAAACCCATCCTACCCCCCACCTTCAGATTGTGGACTTCTGCATAGCGAGGTCATCAACCTGCAGGAACTCAAATGTGCTCTGCGCTCCTCCAAGATCTCCCTCCCTCCTGTGGATACAGCTGGCTGAGCGCCACACAGGGCTGCTCGCCCTGGGGAAACAGGATCCCCCCCCTCACCTCCCTATCGGAGTCTCATGTTGTGAACTGTGATGCTCGTGCTTATATGTTTGAGGCACTTTTTTTGCATAGTAAAGCTACGCCCTGCCGGGAGTAACTCTGGTATGCCTTTTTTTTCTCTCCCCCAATTTATCCTCATGTAATTCCCTTTTCATCTTTTAAGGTAGCGCGACTCGTGTTGCAAAGGACCACAGTCACCAATTCTTGTCATGTGTCTTGCCCATGTATGTCTGATCTCTGAATTGGGTGTACTGAAACTCAATTTCATTTCTCTGTATGTCTTGCACATGTGGTAGAATTGACAATAAAATTGACTTTGACTTTGACTTTGATATAGTGTAGATATACTGTAGATATACTGTAGATAGGCTGTAGATATAGTGTAGATATACTGTAGATAGGCTGTAGATATAGTGTAGATATACTGTAGATGTACTGTAGATATAGTGAAGATATACTGTAGATATAGTGTAGATATTGTGTAGATCTACTGTAGATATAGTGTAGATATACTGTAGATATAGTGTAGATATACTGTAGATATAGTGTAGATATACTGTAGATATAGCGTAGATCTACTGTAGATATAGTGTAGATATAGTTTACATATACTGTAGATATACCGTAGATATAGTTTAGATCTACTGTAGATATAGTGTAGATATAGTTTACATATACTGTAGATATACTGTAGATATAGTGTAGATATAGTGTAGATATACTGTAGATATTCTGTAGATATAGTTTACATATACTGTAGATATAGTGTAGATATACTGTAGATATAGTGTAGATATAGTTTACATATAGTGTAGATATACTGTAGATATAGTGTAGATATACTGTAGATATAGTGTAGATCTACTGTAGATATAGTGTAGATATAGTTTACATATACTGTAGATATACTGTAGATATAGTGTAGATATACTGTAGATATAGTGTAGATCTACTGTAGATATAGTGTAGATATAGTTTACATATACTGTAGATATACTGTAGATATAGTGTAGATATAGTTTACATATACTGTAGATATACTGTAGATATAGTGTAGATCTACTGTAGATATAGTGTAGATATAGTTTACATATACTGTAGATATACTGTAGATATAGTGTAGATCTACTGTAGATATAGTGTAGATATAGTTTACATATACTGTAGATATAGTGTAGATATACTGTAGATATTCTGTAGATATAGTTTACATATACTGTAGATATAGTGTAGATATAGTGTAGATATACTGTAGATATAGTGTAGATCTACTGTAGATATAGTGTAGATATAGTTTACATATAGTGTAGATATACTGTAGATATAGTGTAGATATAGTGTAGATCTACTGTAGATATAGTGTAGATATAGTTTACATATACTGTAGATATACTGTAGATATAGTGTAGATATACTGTAGATATAGTGTAGATCTACTGTAGATATAGTGTAGATATAGTTTACATATACTGTAGATATACTGTAGATATACTGTAGATATAGTGTAGATATAGTTTACATATAGTGCAGATATACTGCAGATATAGTGTAGATCTACTGTAGATATAGTGTAGATATAGTTTACATATACTGTAGATATACTGTAGATATAGTGTAGATATACTGTAGATATAGTGTAGATATACTGTAGATATAGTGTAGATATAGTGTAGATATACTGTAGATATAGTGTAGATATACTGTAGATATAGTGTAGATATAGTTTACATATAGTGCAGATATACTGCAGATATAGTGTAGATATACTGTAGATATAGTGTAGATCTACTGTAGATATAGTGTAGATATAGTTTACATATAGTGTAGATATACTGTAGATATAGTGCAGATATACTGTAGATATACTGTAGATATAGTGTAGATATAGTGTAGATACACTGTAGATATGCTGTAGATATAATGTAGATATACTGTAGATATAGTGTAGATATAGTGTAGATATACTGTAGATATAGTGTAGATAGACTGTAGATACACTAGATATACTGTAGATATAGTGTAGATATAGTTTACATATACTGTAGATATAGTGTAGATACACTAGATATACTGTAGATATAGTGTAGATATAGTTTACATATAGTGTAGATATACTGTAGATATAGTGCAGATATACTGTAGATATACTGTAGATATAGTGTAGATATAGTGTAGATACACTGTAGATATGCTGTAGATATAATGTAGATATACTGTAGATATAGTGTAGATATAGTGTAGATATACTGTAGATATAGTGTAGATAGACTGTAGATACACTAGATATACTGTAGATATAGTGTAGATATAGTTTACATATACTGTAGATATAGTGTAGATACACTAGATATACTGTAGATATAGTGTAGATATAGTTTACATATAGTGTAGATATACTGTAGATATAGTGCAGATATACTGTAGATATACTGTAGATATAGTGTAGATATAGTGTAGATACACTGTAGATATGCTGTAGATATAATGTAGATATACTGTAGATATAGTGTAGATATAGTGTAGATATACTGTAGATATAGTGTAGATAGACTGTAGATACACTAGATATACTGTAGATATAGTGTAGATATAGTTTACATATACTGTAGATATAGTGTAGATACACTAGATATACTGTAGATATAGTGTAGATATAGTTTACATATAGTGTAGATATACTGTAGATATAGTGCAGATATACTGTAGATATACTGTAGATATAGTGTAGATATAGTGTAGATACACTGTAGATATGCTGTAGATATAATGTAGATATACTGTAGATATAGTGTAGATATACTGTAGATATAGTGTAGATACACTGTAGATACACTAGATATACTGTAGATATAGTGTAGATATAGTTTACATATACTGTAGATATAGTGTAGATACACTAGATATACTGTAGATATAGTGTAGATATAGTGTAGATACACTGTAGATATAATGTAGATATACTGTAGATATTGTGTTGATATAGTGTGGATATGCTGTAGATATACTGTAGGTATACTGTACATATACTGTAGATATAGTGTAGATATACTGTAGATATTGTGCAGATATAGTGTAGATATAGTGTGGATATGCTGTAGATATACTGTAGGTAAACTGTACATATACTGTAGATATAGTGCAGTCCATGAAAATTGGTAGCACATATTGGCCATTGACTGACCATGTCTCCTACATATCGGCATCGGTATCGGCGATAGAAAAACCGACACTAGTCGACCNAACCTCTCTAAAACTGAACTACTTGTCATCCCAGCAAAACCATCCATACAGCACAATATCTCAATCCAAAATGACTTCCTATCTCTGTCTCCTTCAAAGACAGTTCGAAATCTGGGTGTTGTGATTGATGAACACCTGACCTTTAAAGATCATGTTGCCTCTGTTGCTCATTCATGCCGCTTTGCGCTGTATAACATACGAAAGATCAGACCATACCTAACACAACATGCCACCCAGCTCCTGGTGCAATCTGCTGTCATCTCCCGCCTCGATTACTGCAACGCCCTTCTAACTGGTCTTCCAGCCTGTACTGTGAGACCTCTTCAAATGGCCCAGAACGCAGCGGCGCATGTGATCTTCAATCAGCCAAAAAGAGCACACGTCACCCCTCTGTTCATTGAGCTCCACTGGCTACCGCTAGCAGCACGCATCAAATTCAAATTGCTAACACTAGCATACAAAGTCCGAGATGGTACGGCTCCCATCTACTTGATTCCTCTTGCAAAGGCTTACGTCTCGGCCCGGCCGCTCCGGTCATCACAGGATCATCGGCTAGCAGTGCCTACACCACGCTCAGGACAATCCAGACTCTTCTCATGCATCGTTCCACAAATGTGGAATAACCTTCCAAGCACTACCAGAACAGGGGCTTCCTTTTCAATTTTCAAGAAACTCCTGAAGACCCTGCTCTTCAGAGAGCATCTTCTTAACTAGCACCCTCCCTGCACTCTTCCCCCCTCTCTACTGTCCGCTCCTTTGTTCCCTCTTCTCCATGATTGATGTCAAGTTTTTGTTGTTAGCCTCAAGGGCAACATGCCGATTATCACTTGTAAGTCGCTTTGGACAACAGCGTCTGCTAAATACATAAACATAGATATAGTGTAGATATAGTGTAGATATACTGTAGATATAGTGTAGATATAGTGTAGATAGGCTGTAGATATGCTGTAGATATAGTGTAGATATACTGTAGATATACTGTCGATATAGTGTAGATATACTGTAGATATAGTGAAGATATACTGTAGATATAGTGTAGATCTACTGTAGATATAGTGTACATATACTGTAGATATACTGTAGATATAGTGAAGATATACTGTAGATATAGTGTAGATATAGTGTAGATCTACTGTAGATATAGTGTACATATACTGTAGATATACTGTAGATATAGTGTAGATATACTGTAGATATAGTGTAGATATAGTGTAGATATAGTTTAAATATACTGTAGATATACTGTAGATATAGTGTAGATAGGCTGTAGATATGCTGTAGATATAGTGTAGATATACTGTAGATATACTGTCGATATACTGTAGATATACTGTCGATATAGTGTAGATGTACTGTAGATGTACTGTAGATATAGTGGAGATATACTGTAGATATAGTGTAGATATACTGTAGATATACTGTAGATCTACTGTAGATATAGTGTACATATACTGTAGATATACTGTAGATATACTGTAGATCTACTGTAGATAGTGTAGATATAGTTTACATATACTGTAGATATACTGTAGATATAGTGTAGATATAGTTTAAATATACTGTAGATATACTGTAGATATACTGTAGATATAGTTTACATATACTGTAGATATACTGTAGATATAGTGTAGATATACTGTAGATATACTGTAGATATACTGTAGATCTACTGTAGATATACTGTAGATCTACTGTAGATATAGTGTACATATACTGTAGATATACTGTAGATATACTGTAGATCTACTGTAGATATAGTGTAGATATAGTTTACATATACTGTAGATATACTGTAGATATAGTGTAGATATAGTTTAAATATACTGTAGATATACTGTAGATATACTGTAGATATAGTTTACATATACTGTAGATATACTGTAGATATAGTGTAGATACACTGTAGATATGCTGTAGATATAATGTAGATATAGTGTAGATATACTGTATAGTGTAGATATAGTGTAGATACACTGTAGATATGCTGTAGATATAATGTAGATTTAGTGTAGATCTGCTGTAGATATAATGTAGATATAGTGTAGATATACTGTAGATATGCTGTAGATATAATGTAGATATAGTGTAGATAGGCTGTAGATATGCTGTAGATATAGTGTAGATATACTGTAGATATGCTGTAGATATAATGTAGATATAGTGTAGATAGGCTGTAGATATGCTGTAGATATAGTGTAGATATACTGTAGATATGCTGTAGATATAATGTAGATATAGTGCAGATATAGTGTAGATGGGCTGTAGATATGCTGTAAATAGAGTGTATATATACTGTAGATACACTGTCGATATACTGTCGATATAGTGTAGATGTACTGTAGATGCACTGTAGATATACTGTAGATTTTGTGTAGATATAGTGTAGATATTCTGTAGATATAGTGAAGATATAGTGTGGATATGCTGTAGATACAGTGTAGATATACTGTAGATACACTGTAGATATACTGTAGATATTGTGTAGATATAGTGTAGATATACTGTAAATATACTGTAGATACACTGTAGATATACTGTAGATATTGTGTAGATATAGTGTAGATATACTGTAGATATACTGTAGATACACTGTAGATATACTGTAGATACAGTGTAGATATAGTGTAGATACACTGTAGATGCACTGTAGATATATTATAGATATTGTGTAGATATAGTGTAGATATTCTGTAGATATACTGTAGATACACTGTAGATATACTGTAGATACAGTGTAGATATAGTGTAGATACACTGTAGATGCACTGTAGATATATTGTAGATATTGTGTAGATATAGTGTAGATATTCTGTAGATATAGTGTAGATATAGTGTGGATATGCTGTAGACATACTGTAGGTATACTGTACATATACTGTAGATATAGTGCAGTCCATGAAAATTGGTAGCACATATTGGCCATTGACTGACCATGTCTCCTACATATCGGCATCGGTATCGGCGATAGAAAAACCGACACTAGTCGACCTCTAGTCACAACCTTTGTGGTTCTTATTGAACCATTCCTGTGGTGGATGAACGTTTGGCTGGTTAACATGGCTGATTGTTGTAGAGGACACAAACTCAGAGGTGATCTGTGTTCCACAGGAACCCAGCGAGAAGCCAGCGAAGCGTGAGAACCCTCACAAGTATCTGCTGTACAAACCAACCTTCAGCCAGCTCTTCACATTCCTGTCTGCTTCCTTTAAGGTCAGTGTTCCGGTCCGGCCTTGTCCTACAACCCCAGACCAACACTCTAAAGGTAGAACATGAGATCCTTAAACAGCTGTTGGTCCAAACCACAGTCCTGGAATGGTGTTCCGTTTTGTTTTCCACCCACTGCTGGAACCTTCTCTGCCATAATCCCTAACAAAACACACCCACGTAACCGTATAACAACTTGGCATGCTAGCATATGTAGCATGTGGTGTTTTTATTCTTTACACACACACACACACACACACACACACACACACACACACACACACCAAGCAATGTGTCTATGGTTACATTGTGATTTCTTAGTAGATATTCTATTTGGTGAGAGATAAACTTTATTGTATTTATCCTACTGAATCTATAAACGGGTAAACTAGTAGTAGCACATTCAATGTCAAAGAGCGTAAAATGTTATTATCAGGAGAGGGAGAATGTTTTAACTCCTTCGCTGCCAGCGTTTCTCACCGTTTTTACTGTTTTTTTAAGAGTCACAGAACGTAGCGCGCTAGGATGATGTCGACGGCAAAATTACCAAAACAAAGCAGAGACTCACCTCTTACATCAGGAAGAATCCGCGCGTTTCGAGCGTTATCCGTTCTTTCACAATCCGTTGTTGAATTGTGATCGGCAGAAGCTTTTCTGGTTCGCGCTCACTTTTTTTTTACAGCAGCGTCCCAAAACGATCTCCTAACACATGGATGTTCTGCTTCCTGATCATGTGACGTGTGACGTACGTGGATGAAGTTCGGCTTTAGAGCTGAGATGTTTGTTTTCACCGTGCGTGGGCTCGTTCCGACGCCCACACAGTAAAAACATGTAAATGATGACTTTAGTCGTCGTTGGCAGTGAATGAGTGAGCAGCAGTGTGCTAGCCGATGGCCCCCTCCACGATTTAATGATCGAGTGATCCCTACATCATGAGCACAGTACTGTATCAGTACTGAAGGTTGTAATCTTTATTTCTCTGAACATAGGCTGTTCAAGAAGTTAGCAGACAAACACACTTCAGGGTGGATGAAATGTCTTTTTAAGGTTTTTCTTGTTATTCCAGGAGCTACCTGCCAACAGCGTCCTGCTGGTGTATTTATCAGCTACTGGAGTTTTCCCAGCCGGACACTCGGATTATGAAGGTAATGGATGAATAATATTCTCTTCTCTGCGTGGCTGCATTATGATAACATCCCAGTTGGATTTGTTGTGGTGAAAAAACACATTTGTGAAGACAGAACTCCCAAAATGTTCCGGGGGAGGCGGGGGACATTGAGTCCGAATGGACCCTGTTCCGTGCCTCCATTGTTGAGGCGGCTGACCAGAGCTGCTGCGGGGTCGTCGGTGCCGGTCGTGGTGGCAACCCCCGAACCCGCTGGTGGACTCTGGCAGTTAGAAATGCTGTCAAGCTGAAGAAAGAGTCCTATCAGGACATTTTGGCCTGTGGGACTCCAGAGGCAGCTGACGGGTACCGACAGTCCAAGCGGAATACGGCTCGGGTGGTTGGGGAGGCAAAATCCCGGGCGTGGGAGGAATTTAGTGAGACCATGGAGCAAGACTTCCGTACGGCTTCGAGGAGATTCTGGTCCGCCATCTGGCGCCTCAGGAGGGGAAAGCAGTTTATACACTGTTTATAGTGGGGACGGTGTGCTGCTGACCTCTACTCAGGACGTTGTGGATCGGAGGGCAGAATACTTCGAAGACCTCCTCAATCCCACCGACACGTCTTCCAGTGAGGAAGCAGAGTCTGGGGACTTTGGGTTGGCCTCTCAAATCTCTGGTGTTGAGGTCACTGAGGTGGTTTAAAAGCTCCTCTGTGGCAAGGCTCCAGGGGGTGGATGAGATCCGCCCGGAGCTCCTTAAGGCTCTGGATGTTGTGGGGCTGTGTTGGCTGATGCGGCTCTGCAATATCGCGTGGACATCGGGAGCAGTCCCACTGGACTGGCAGACCGGGGTGGTGGTCCCCTTATTTAAAAAGGGGGACCGCAGGGTGTGTTCCAACTACAGGGGGATCACTCTCCTGAGCCTCCCTGGTAAGGTCTATTCAGGGGTTCTGGAGAGGAGGGTCCGTTGGATTGTTGAACCTCAGATTCAGGAGGAGCAATGTGGTTTTCGTCCTCGCCGTGGAACACTGGACCAGCTCTATACCCTGAGGGGGATCCGGGAGGGTGCGTGGGAATTTGCCCAACCAGTCTACATGTGTTTTGTGGATTTGGAGAAGGCGTTTGAGGGGGACCCTTTGGGGGACCCTGTGGGGGTACTCCGGGAGTATGGGGTACCAGGCCCTCTGATACGGGCTGTTAGGTCCGTATGACGGTTGTCAGAGCTTGGACCACATTGCCGGCAGCAAGTTGGGCTCGTTCCCAGTGAGAGTTGGACTCCGCCAAGGCTGCCCTTTGTCACAGATTCTGTTCATAACCTTTATGGACAGGATTTCTAGGAGCAGCCAAGGTGTGGAGGGCATTCGTTTTGGAGGCCTGAGGATCAGGTCTCTGCTTTTTGCAGATGATGTGGTCCTGTTGGCTTCATCAGAACGTGATCTTCAGCTTTTGCTGGAGCGGTTCGCAGCCGAATGCGAAGCAGCTGGGATGACAATCAGCTCCTCTAAACCTGAGACCATGGTGTTGATTCGGAAAAGGGTAGAATGCCTTCTCCGGGTCAGGGATGAGGTCCTGCCCCAAGTGGAGGAGTTTAAGTATCTCGGGGTCTGTGTGTGTGTGTGTGTGTGTGTGTGTGTGAGAGAGAGAATTTGCCTAAAGTTGCCATGTTTTTCCATCATTATTTTCGATAAATCACAAAGTGTGAGACATTTTTTGTGAGAGAACAGCTTTGATGAATGGATGAGGCCCCTGGCGGGGGTCAGCGAGGGGTCCGGTGACTGATTCAGGGTTTGTTGGGAATACAGCAGACTTCCAAGCATTCCTGTGTTTTCACATGATGAATGTTCAGCTCTACTTCCTGTTTTTGATCCTGACCTCTCACCCAAACATCAGCAGCTCTTTGTGTGGCGGTCTTCACTTCCAGAATCAGGATTTTCAGGAGTTCTCTCTACCACAACTGCTGCTGGTTTAACCCTCTAAAGGATTCTGCTTCTTGGATAACTCTAAACCTCAACGCAGTTGGGTCCTACAACAGCTCCACCGATTACTGACGCGTTTCCAAATAAATAAACGGATGGATGACCCACGCCTGTGTAGCGCCTTTCAGAGTCGGAGGACTCCAAAGCGCTTTACACTACAGTGAATCTTTCATCCATTGTACAACCCTATAAGGTGTTGTATCAACACATGCCATTTACCATTTTCATCCTTTAGGTTAAAATTCCTTTCATGTTCTCAGCGTTCCAGCTGTTTCAGTGTTGGAGTCCAGATTTAGATGAACACCATGACCCAAAATCATGTGACTGCACATTTGTTTTTATGTAGTGTCAGAAGCTGAAGTTCATGTCCCCTTCACTCTCTACTCCTGCTTCTCATATCCGGTTCTTCTGCAGCATTCCCGGCAGGTCCATACGACTTCGGAGGAGTTCTGACAAACACCAATAGAGATGTGGTGAACGGGGAGATGGTCCAGAAGAGGAACCAGGCCCAGAAGGAGATGCACTGGTATGTTTAGGTCTTGGTATCCACTCTGGTCCTGGTCTTGGTCCCTGAATCTGTTTTTGGCAGATTCTAATACAGGTGGTCATTGTGATGGATCTTGTGTTTCCATGGTTACAGTCTCCACCCAGGTGATCTGTTTCCTTTTACACGGAAGCCTCTTTTTCTCATTGTGGATTCGTCCAACAGCTCAGCCTATAAGGTGAGTCATGACACCGTCAGCCTGCTTTCTGTTTGGTGTTTTAGTGTCTAACCAGATGTTTGAGGCCATGTGCGCACATCACTGTTTCAGTAAAACTGAATATCCTCCCCCACCCACCTAGGAAACAGCTCGGGTCCACACCAACTTGTTTTCAGCGAAAGGAATCCAGAGCATTGTGAAACACATTCATATGCATGCCGAGCCTGTAGGTGGCAGTAGTTCCTCACATCTTTGACGTCTTTGACATCAAATATCCTAAGTAGTGGGCAGATACCGTCCATAGGGAGCCTAAGCCACGCCCATCTACTTCCGGACCACGGGTCTTAGGAAGCACGAAAAAAAGAACGCAAGTCAACGGGGCTAAAAACGCCATTTTCTAATTCTGCTTGTTTTGTGCCATGGATTTCACACATGATGTCCGTGAGTTTTGAAGACACATTTCGGTACCAAGAATGCGCTTATTTACGAATGGGGTAAACGTTATTATAGATTTCGTGAAAAATAAGTCCAGGACTACATATGCGCTTCACCAAAGTGACGTCATCGAACCAGACACGGAGAAAACCGAGGGAAAAGGGCTGGAAGTTCAGCAAACTTCAAATCCTTCCTTCGGGAAGAAAGAACCACCATGAATCTGGTCATGTGGTATGTAGCAGCTACTCTAGGGGGGAGGAGATTCCGTGGTGACATCACGTGCAACGTGCCCATGTCTAATTTGTAGTCATGCTAATTACGAACTTTTACAAGCAGGTAAATCTCAAAGTACGTGACTGGCGTGGTCAAACACCCGTGCTTAGGTTTTATTTAAACACAAGTATAACCTCGTGGGCAGTCGTGTTCTGAAACCTAAACCCCGGGAGTGTGACGTCCACCAGCAAACGCTGACAAGAGAATTCAGAAGTCTCTACTTTGGTCAGAGTTTTAAAATAATCATTTTTGGTGCCGTTTATCTTTCATGTTCCTGTGAATGACGGGCCGAACCATAAAGAAAACCCTTGTTTTATGGGCCTCTGTAGCTAACCAGGTGTTTTATGGTTAACCAGATGTTTTTTGGCTAACCAGATGTTTTTTGGCTAACCAAATGTTTTTTGGCTAACCAGATGTTTTTTGGCTAACCAGATGTTTTATGGCTAACCAAATGTTTTTTGGCTAACCAGATGTTTTTTGGCTAACCAGATGTTTTTTGGCTAACCAGATGTTTTATGGATAACCAGATGTTTTATGGATAACCATGTTTTTTGGCTAACCAGATGTTTTTTGGCTAACTAGATGTTTTATGGATAACCATGTTTTTTGGCTAACCAGATGTTTTTTGGCTAACCATGTGTTTTATGGATAACCATGTTTTTTGGCTAACCAGATGTTTGTTGGCTAACCATGTGTTTTATGGTTAACCAGATATTTTACTGCTAACCATGTGTTTTTTGGCTAACCTTGTGTTTTTTGGCTAACCTTGTGTTTTTTGGCTAACCAGATGTTTTATGGCTAACCAGGTGTTTTATGGCTAACCATGTGTTTTTTGGCTAACCAGATGTTTTATGGCTAACCATGTGTTTTTTGGCTAACCAGATGTTTTATGGCTAACCATATGTTTTTTGGCTAACCATGTGTTTTTTGGCTAACCAGATGTTTTATGGCTAACCTTGTGTTTTTTGGCTAACCATGTGTTTTATGTCTGTTTGAACAGAACTTCTCTAACCTGTTTGGCCAGCCTCTCGTTTCTCTGCTCTCTCCTACAGTTTATCCTAAAACTGTTCAAGGTTTGTTTTTGTTTTGCCCTCCTAAAACCTCCAGAACATTCTGACCCATCTCTTTTCATGTAGTACCCATCACGTTTTAAACAGAAACGGACCTTTTCATTCTCCTCCCTGATGTGTTTAGACCCATCTCAGCAGGGGAGTCTCTTCACCTTGTTCCTCTACAGTCCCCTCCTGGCCTTCTCCTCCATCTGTGGGTTGAACAGCATTCGACAAGGATTATGGGAACAAGCCCAGGAGTTTCTCTGTAAAGTCTTCCGGGACATCGGACAGATGATAACCAGATCACGTACCATAGGTATGGATCAGGACCAAATGTTCCGTTGCTCTTATCTCAGGAGTCTGATGGAGCTAATCTCAAGGTTTTTAATGTATCTTGGTAGCAGAACTTCAGTTTTCTGAGATGTGGAAGTGAATTTGAGTTAATATTTACTGTGTATTTATGAGTCATTCATCCCTGAGACACTGGAAAATATTTGTTTAAAATGCTGTAATCTGATGATGATGATGTTGATGAAGGTGTTGGAGCCCAGGGTCAGAACAAAACATCTGACATTTTTTATGTTAATAACCATGTTCATTAATATTTAGGAGTGTCTGATAATATCGGTCCACCATTAATATCAGCGTTTAAATTAAATATCAGAAAATATCTGTATTACTTTTCAGTTTTAATGACCCGACTTTTACATACCATACACATATTTTACACGAAACTCTTCAGCTACGTCTCCTCTCTCAAAATGTTAAAATTTGACAGATCTGAGGTAAAGTGTGTGAGATATTTTAGGTTATGTGTGAAGTAGAGTTTTGCCCTGTGTAATAAACGTACCCTGTCTTCACAGCACGTAGCTACATGTAGCTAGAAGCTAGCAGCACATAGCTATGTGGAGCTAACAGCACATAGCTATGTGGAGCTAGCAGCTAACAGCACATAGCTATGTGGAGCTAGCAGCTAACAGCATGTAGCTACGTGTAGCTAGCAGCTAACAACACATAGCTAAGTGTAGCTATCAGCTAACAGCACATAGCTATGTGGAGCTAGCTGCTAACAGCACGTAGCTACGTGTAGCTAGCACCTAACAGCACATAGCTACGTGTAGCTAGCAGCTAACCGCTCATAGCTACGTGGGGCTAGCACCTAACAGCACGTAGCTATGTGTAGCTAGCACCTAACAGCACGTAGCTACGTGTAGCTAGCAGCTAACAGCACATAGCTACGTGTAGCTAGCAGCTAACCGCTCATAGCTACGTGGGGCTAGCACCTAACAGCACGTAGCTATGTGTAGCTAGCACCTAACAGCACGTAGCTATGTGTAGCTAGCAGCTAACAGCACGTAGTTACGTGTAGCTATCAGCTAACAGCACATAGCTACGTGTGGCTAGCAGCTAAAAGCACATAGCTACGTGTAGCTAGCACCTAACAGCACATAGCTACGTGTAGCTAGCAGCTAACCGCTCATAGCTACGTGGGGCTAGCACCTAACAGCACGTAGCTATGTGTAGCTAGCACCTAACAGCACGTAGCTATGTGTAGCTAGCAGCTAACAGCACGTAGTTACGTGTAGCTATCAGCTAACAGCACATAGCTACGTGTGGCTAGCAGCTAAAAGCACATAGCTACGTGTAGCTAGCAGCTAACAGCACATAGCTAGATGTAGCTAGCAGCTAACAGCACATAGCTACGTGGGGCTAGCACCTAACAGCACGTAGCTATGTGTAGCTAGCACCTAACAGCACGTAGCTATGTGTAGCTAGCAGCTAACAGCACGTAGTTACGTGTAGCTATCAGCTAACAGCACATAGCTACGTGTGGCTAGCAGCTAAAAGCACATAGCTACGTGTAGCTAGCAGCTAACAGCACATAGCTAGATGTAGCTAGCAGCTAACAGCACATAGCTACGTGGGGCTAGCACCTAACAGCACGTAGCTATGTGTAGCTAGCACCTAACAGCACGTAGCTATGTGTAGCTAGCAGCTAACAGCACGTAGTTACGTGTAGCTATCAGCTAACAGCACATAGCTACGTGTGGCTAGCAGCTAAAAGCACATAGCTACGTGTAGCTAGCAGCTAACAGCACGTAGTTACGTGTAGCTAGCAGCTAACAGCACATAGCTACGTGTAGCTAGCAAACAACTAAAACAACAAGAATCTTTCTTATTTCATAGATGTAATATACAAAAAAAAGAGCAAATACATGACTGACTAATACAAGCATCTTAGCTTCATGCTTAGAGAATGAGATTCAGCTGCTGGTGGAGACCAAGTAAACATGGACCTGTTCCTGTTACTGACTCAGATTGAAGTAGTTGCATATTTTGCACAAAATGTTTAAAATGATGCATGAATGATAGGAGATATGTGATGTTAGTTACCTCAAATGTTTTAGTTTAGGTGTTGATCTACTTATCACCTGACTGCGACTCAATCAGCAGATGTCGTTCTTACTTCATGGACCTTTCACTCCAGTTTTGCAGAACAGCATTCCATAAACAAGTCATTTGGTTGATCTGATTCTTTAAACAGGATTTCCTGTTTTTGACCCACTTCTGTTTTCAGATCAGGCCTTCTTACAGTTCTTTGGGGACGAGTTCCTGAGGCTGATCCTGATCCGATTTGTGTTCTGTTCCGCTGTGCTGAGACTACATAAACTCTTCCGGGTGAGTTCAGGAATGTTGGAAGTGCAGTCCCGAGTCCGTACTGCAAGGTTCCAGAACAGTTAGGCTCACCTGTACAGGATCAAGATATGCTCCGAAGCCACTTCACCTGGCAAGCCAGAGTATTTGTCTTTGTCTGCATCTTTGTGCGAGTGGCTGAGCGGAAACACCCCCAAAATGGCTGCTGTCTATAGACGACCTACACTTTCAAGAGCGTTTGTGGCGAAACCCCTGAAATACTGTGCGTGCGTGTGTGTTTGTGTGCGTGCGTGCACGTGAGTGCGTGTGTGTGTGTGCACATGTGCGTGCGTGTGTGTGCGTGCACGCGGGTGTGTGCATGAGTGCGTGTGTGTGTGTGTGTGCACATGTGCGTGCGTGTATGTGCGTGTGTGCATGCATGCGTGTGTGCACATGTGCGTGCGTGTATGTGCGGGTGTGTGCGTGTGTGTGCACATGTGTGTGTGCGCATGCATGCGTGTGTGTGTGAGTTACACCAGGGCCAGAGCTTACTTAATGTTTTTCGTTTCCTCGTTTTTCTTTCTAAATCACAACGTTTGCGTAGAAATGGCGAGCGCGGCGGTCAGACCCTGTTTAGTGCGTGAGCAGCTTCATGAACGAGGCCTCTGATTGGGACCAGGTTCAGGACAGGTGTCTTTCTGAGGCTCTGCTGAAGCTGGAAGAAGCCAGATTGAGGCCTTTTCGGATCAGAACCATTCCATCCGGCAGCTGACATGAGCTCCCGTTTTCCTGCTGAGATCGGATCCTTCAACCAGCTGTTTGGTGGAACCCGGTTCTGTCTGAGGCGGGCCTGTGCTGTTTGCTAGAACCCGGTTGGACCTGAGGTTTGTTTGTGGTGTTCCTAGGAATCTCGGAGCTTCCCGGAGTCATACCCTGAGCTTCCCAAGCAGGACACGGTGGAGAGCAGCCTCCTGCAGAGGCACATCCTGGATTTGGCTGCCATGCTGGACGTCCACAACTTATTCTGGGACGACTCCCTGGAGACTTACTAGGCCGGTGTCCCTAACGGACTCGACGGCTCCGAACTCTGTTCTTTACTTTGCTTTTGAAGGTAAATCCACTCAGACGTCACCTGTGGGAGCAGGTGTTTAGTCCTCATCTAGAGCCGAGACTCTGTCCACCGCTGAAGCTTCAGGAGCAGAACGAGCAGCTGGAGCCTTCACTTTTACTCACACAGAGGAAACAAAGCACTCTGACGTTTAACGTCAACCCTTTCAGAATAAAAGCACACCACTCAGAGAGCAGCATGAAAGGATTTGAGCTGAATGTTTTATTTTGGTGGTTTGATCCGTCGTTCCCTTTAACTGGTGTTTGTGTCGTTCCCGTCTGTTTTCAGTCGTCCGCCGCTCCGCGTCAGGAGTTTCATCTAAACGTTTATCTGTTTGAATTTTTATATCAAAACAGCAAAAACATTCAGTTTTTAGCTGAAGAGAACTTTTATTTAACTGGAGTTCTCGCTTTTAAAAACTTGTACGAAGACATGATAACGGGGCCATAGTTTAATGTTAATAACCATGTAATGATTCATAATGACTTGCTTCTACCAGGAGATAGTGTTATAACCGGTGATGGCTGAAAACCGCTGGAGCACTCGTGGATGATTGAATGGTTTATTTATGAAGGATTTTAGGATATTTTCTCAGAACGGATTTACCGTTTTTCATCTCTAAGTAAACGTTAAAATCCTCCATCGGATGATGCTTCTGACGGCAGCGCGGTCAGGACGCTCCGGAGAAACCCGACGGGAGGTGTCAGGCAGAAGGCGAACGTTGTATTTTAGGAATAAAACTGCTATTTTGATACTTCAATTAGATTGGTAGTTTAATCGTACTACATTACCCATAATTCTTTTTGGTATAAAACTACAACAGCTGTATTTTTCAACCTCTACTGGATCTGAACCCATCCCTAAAACAACTCCCCAGCAATCCTAACGGTTTCTGAATTTTAAGAGAACAAACTTTATAAACTTCAGAAGATTTAAGGTTGGACTCTAATTGTGAAGGAATGAAGGAAGTTGTCTGAGTTCCTTCGTAGGAGAAAACACGGAGTCTCGTGTTTAGTAAAAGGTCTGAACCCACCCAGAACCCTCGGGTCGGGTTTTGCTTGGCTGTTTGCCCATTCATTATTACTGATTATTACATGTTTATTACCAGCTTTTTACGCCACTCCCGGGTCTATTTACTGGACCAGAATGAACGTGTTAAGCATTTAAAACAAACTGTGATGTTCAGAAGTGACCTGAACAGGTTAATAATGAAGTAAAGAGCGTTTTATTTTTTACTGAAATACGCAGATCTGCTTGGAGCCCGGCGGTTCTGTCAGTTTGTGGCTCAGAACCTCTCTCACCATGAAACTCACTTTACCTGCTCAGAACTTCAGAGTTTAGCTCACCTTAGAAACCCATAGGGGTTTCAGGCGCTCCGTTACTATAAATGATTTGATTATGACATCAAAAACTAGAGTTGTTTTAAGTGAACATGGTTAGCTACACAAGCTTCAGCTACAGCTGCTGATTTCACCTGCAACAGATTTTCCACCTGTTCTGTCTACGGAACGGAACGAGGTAACCGTTAAACTGTTTCCTGTTCACTAAACTCCTCCCATGTCCTCGCTGAGGAGCTGTGTTTTGTTATTGGATGTGCTCCTCGTGGACGGTCCATAGTGAACACCGTGTTCAGACATGAAGGTGTCCACATGTGCTCTTAGCACCAGGACACCTTAGGCTGCAGCTCGATGATCGACGTTGTTGTCGTCTCATCTGATCCGCGACCGCATGTCTTGGACCCTCGGGTGTGGGGTATCAACTGACCACTACTTGGTGGTGAGTTGGCTTTAATGGTGGGGGAGGAAGCCTGTCACACCTGGCAGGCCCAAACGTATTGTGGGGGTCTGTTGGAAACATCCGACGAAATCTGTCAGGAGTTTCAATTCCCAGAGCTTCCAAAATGTGTGGGACATTGAGTTTGAGTGGGCCATGTTCCGTGCTTCCGTTGTTGTGGCAGAAGACCAGAGCTGGTGGCAACCCATCCCTAACTGCTGGTGGACACCAACGGGATGCCATCAAGCTGAAGAAAGAGTCCTATCGGGTCTTTTTGGCCTGTGGGACTCCAGAGGCAGCTGATGGGTACCGGCAGTCCAAGCAAAATGCGACTCGGGTGGTCGCAAAGGCAAAATCCCGGGTTTGGAAGGAGTTTGGTGGGACCATGGAGCAAGACTTCTGTAAAGCTTTGAGGAGATTCTGGTCCACCATCCGGCGCCTCAGGAGGGGAAAGCAGTGTTCTACCAACACTGTTTATAGCCTTGAGACGTTGTGGATTGGTGGGCAGAGTAACTCAGAGATCTCCTCAATCCCACCGGCATGTCTTTCAGTGAGGAAGCAGTGTCTGGGGACTTTGGGTTAGACTCTCCAATCTCTGGTGCTGAGGTCACTGAGGTGGTCAGAAAGCTCCTCGGTGGCAAGGGGGTGGATAGGATCTGCTCAGAGTTCCTTAAGGCTCTGGATGTTGTAGGCTTCTATTGGCTGATGCGGCTCTGCAATATCTTGTGGTCATCTAGGTGCAGTTCCACTGGATTGGCAGACCCAAGTAGTGGTCCCCCTTTTTAAAACAGGGCCGCAGGGTGTGTTCCAACTAAAGAGGGATCACACTCCTGAGCCTCCCTGGTAAGGTCTATTCAGGGGTTCTGGAGAGGAGGGTCCGTCGGATTGTTGTACCTCAGATTCAGGAGGAGCAATGTGGTTTTCGTCCTGGCCGTGGAACACTGGACCAGCTCTATACCCTTAAGCCTGGGGCACACAGAAGACCGATGCGCTGCGCCGCGTCACTGTGTGTGTATGTATATATATATATATATATATATATATATATATATATATACAGTGGGGCAAAAAAGTATTTAGTCGTCCACCGATTGTGCAAGTTCTCCCACTTAAAATGATGACAGAGGTCAGTAATTTACATCATAGGTACACTTCAACTGTGAGAGACAGAATGTGAAAAAAAATCCATGAATTCATATGGCAGGATTTTTAAAGAATTTATTTGTAAATCAGGGTGGAAAATAAGTATTTGGTCAATAACAAAAATTCAACTCAATACTTTNTGGCAATAACAGAGGTCAAACGATTACTATAGGTCTTTACCAGGTTTGCACACACAGTAGCTGGTATTTTGGCCCATTCCTCCATGCAGATCTTCTCGAGAGCAGTGATGTTTTGGGGCTGTCGCCAAGCAACACGGACTTTCAACTCCCTCCACAGATTTTCTATGGGGTTGAGGTCTGGAGACCGGCTAGGCCACTCCAGGACTTTCAAATGCTTCTTACGGAGCCACTCCTTTGTTGCCCGGGCGGTGTATTTGGGATCATTGTCGTGTTGGAAGACCCAGCCATGTTTCATCTTCAAAACTCTCACTGATGGAAGGAGGTTTTGGCTCAGAATCTCACGATACATGGCCCCATTCATTCTGTCCTTAACACGGATCAGCCGTCCTGTCCCCTTAGCAGAAAAACAGCCCCAAAGCATGATGTTCCCACCCCCATGCTTCACAGTAGGTATGGTGTTCTTGGGATGCAACTCAGTATTCTTCTTCCTCCAAACACGACGAGTTGAGTTTATGCCAAAAAGTTCTACATTGGTTTCATCTGGCCACATGACATTCTCCCAATCCTCTGCTGTATCATCCATGTGCTCTCTGGCAAACTTCAGACGGGCCTGGACATGCACTGGCTTCAGCAGTAGAACACGTCTGGCACTGCAGGATTTGATTCCCTGCCGTTGTAGTGTGTTACTGATGGTGACCTTTGTTACTGTGGTCCCAGCTCTCTGCAGGTCATTCACCAGGTCCCCCCGTGTGGTTCTGGGATTCTTGCTCACCGTTCTCATGATCATTTTAACCCCACGGGATGAGATCTTGCGTGGAGCCCCAGATCGAGGGAGATTATCAGTGGTCGTGTATGTCTTCCATTTTCTGATAATTGCTCCCACAGTTGATTTTTTCACACCAAGCTGCTTGCCTATTGTAGATTCACTCTTCCCAGTCTGGTGCAGGTCTACAATTCTTTTCCTGGTGTCCTTCGAAAGCTCTTTGGTCTTGGCCATAGTGGAGTTTGGAGTCTGACTGTTTGAGGCTGTGGACAGGTGTCTTTTATACAGATAATGTGTTCAAACAGGTGCCATTAATACAGGTAACGAGTGGAGGGAATAAAAGCTTCTTAAAGAAGACGTTACAGGTCTGTGACAGCCAGAGATTTTCCTTGTTTGAAGTGACCAAATACTTATTTTCCACCCTGATTTACAAATAAATTCTTAAAAAATCCTGCCATGTGAATTCATGGATTTATTTTTCCACATTCTGTCTCTCACAGTTGAAGTGTACCTATGATGAAAATTACTGACCTCTTTCATCATTTTAAGTGGGAGAACTTGCACAATCGGTGGCTGACTAAATACTTTTTTGCCCCACTGTATATATATATATAGTATATATATAGTATATATATATATATATGTATATATACCAAATATATATATACATATATATAGTGTGTATATATATGTACTATATATATAGTACATATATATACACTATATATAGTATATGTGACCTAGAGGGTTGGATGCTTAGGTCCTAAAACCGTAGGTAATAATAACCCTTGATGAAAACAGCAGAGGCTTATTCACAAGTTTATCAATTTTATTCAGAAGATACAGCACAGGAGATTTATTAAAGTCAACCCAGGTCGGGATAAAAATAGGCTAAAACTCTAACCCACGAGAGGGAGGAGCGACGACAATGCTGGCCCTGGGACTACACACAACGCCATCCAACTATTATTTAAAAGCACAAAGCCGCTGTAGGGAACCGACACAAGAGACAATAATATAAAGAAAAACACTCAGTGCTCCCTTTAACTAAAGCTCATACACGCGTCACCCAGAAGTGAGTAAAACCCCCGACAAACCCCTGCAGCGGATACTCTAAAAGAAACTAGCCTCCCAGAGACAGCACTGTGCTTAACGCTAACCACCCGACTCACAAACAAGTTTGCTTCCTTCCCCCTCTGGAGAAAACAATTAGTAATAAGATAAAACCGGCAAACGGTTTAATAAAAGAACTAGAAAAGATTTAATAAAAGAACTGGAAAAACAGTAGCAGGCTAAGGTCTGTGAACAAAACACGCATTGTTAGTCCTATTCTAACGGAACATAAAAATGCTGTGAATGTTGTAAACCAGTACCTCATCGACCGACCGCTTGCCAATGAAAATTCCGGCTGTTCACCCCTCAGTCCTGCTCACACTTCGTAAAGAGGAACCGATTAAGAATATAACCGTTAACTAAACTGAAGCAAAGCCAGGTCACTCACCACTTAGCCGCACCCACGTCCGCACCCAAAGCGAGGCATTCCGCTTTTGCGGCTAGACCCCAGCTGCCCTAATTATAGCAGCCCTCTGATTACACACCTGGCCTCCCCTGTGTCAGCGGCATGACACGTATAACCAGAATAACTTCCGGGAACTAAGGTGACCCGGTTACATATATATATATAGTATATATATGTACTATATATATAGCATATATATAGTATATATATATATATATATATATATATATATATATATATATATATATATATATATATATATATATATATATATATATATATATATATATATATATATATATATATATATATATATATATATATATATATATATATATATATATATATGTATATATACGTATATATGTATATATATATATATACAATATACATACATAGTATATATATGTATATATACATATATATATACTATATATGTATATACGTATATATGTATATATATATATATATACATACAATATACATACATGGTATATATATGTATATATACTATATATATGTATACATATATAGTATATATATATATGTATATATATGTATATATACTATATATATGTATACATATATAGTATATATATATGTATATATACTATATATATATATATATATATATATATATATATATTCAATTCAGTTTTATTTATAAAGCGCCAAATCACGACAAGAGTCGTCTCAAGGCACTTCACATAGTAAACATTCCAATTCAGGTCAGTTCATTAAGCCAATCAGAAATAATGTTTCCTATATAAGGAATCCAGCAAATTGCATCGAGTTACTGACTAGTGTCAGTGACTATACAGCAATCCTCATACTAAGCAAGCATGCAGCGACAGTGGAGAGCAAAACTCCCTTTTAACAGGAAGAAACCTCCAGAGAATCCTGGCTCAGTATAAGCAGCCATCCTCCACGACTCACTGGGCATGGAGAAGACAGAGCAGACACTCACACACACACACACACACACACACACACACCCCAAGCAATGTGTCCAAGGTTACACCATGATTGCTTAGTAAATATTCTATTTGGCAAGAGATAAACTTTATTGTATTTATCCTAGTGAATCTATTGTTAAACGGGTAAACTAGCAGTAGCACATATATATATATATATAGTGTATTTACCCATTTTAATGAGTCACAAACATGACAGCAAGTCTGATCACGTATGTTGGAGAAGGCGTTCAACTGCGATCCTTGGGGGCCCTGTGGGTGGTACTCCTGGAGTATGGGGCACCAGGCCCTCTGATAGGGCTGTTAGGTTCCTGCATGACCGGTGTCACAGCTTGGTCCGCGTTGCCAGCAGTAAGTCGAGCTCATTCCTGGTGAGAATTGAACTCTGCCAAGGCTGCCCGTTGTCACCGATTCTGCAACCAGTGACTCTGCTCCCTAGCCAATCAGCAGCTAGATCACGATGCCGGTCAGACTCAGCATTGCCAGGTACTTCAACGGAGCACGGACTAAAATTAGGAGAGAAAGTAGAGGGAAAATACCCAGCCATGCCCTTGGAAACTGGCCGGGCACCGCTGCACCGGTCTGATTTACTCTGAATGGTTCTCCTGGAAAACTAACTTATGTTTCTTGGCTGGTTAGGGAACGCCTTGGGATTCCCAAGGTGTTTGAGGACCTGGCCCATGTGGCTGGGGAGAGGGAAGTCTGGGCCTCTCTGCTTAGGCTGCTGCCCTCAGGACCTGACCTCTGATCAGCGGCAGAAAATGGATGGGCGGGACAATCTAGACTTTTATGTTTAAATCAGACCGTTTTCCTTTAACCGTACGCAACGTAACAGAGTACGGGTTTGTTCCAAATGCCCTCCTCGTCCTCCCATACGGGATAGAACAGACTCCACTGTCCTTGTCAAGTACACAATGACGTACTAGCGTCCTCGAGTCCTGAGAAACTCCTCCCCTTTCCTGTTTACTGAGAGGATGAAGGTAAACGTGGTGACGGCAGCACCAGATCAAACAGGGTCCATTAGACCAGAACCTTTAATGAATGCTTGAATCCCTCAGACAGGGAGTTGGTACAAACCTGAGTTCTGAGCAGATAGAGGTCCGATTGTAGCTGCATGTGTACTGATTCTGGGACTGGTTCGGGTCAGTGGAGTTCCCAGAACCTTCAGGAGGAGACCGAAGGTTCTGGGAACAAACGTTTGCTGACTGTTTATCAGACGCCTTGTTTGTTCAGGATAGTTTGTTTTGGGCTTTTTATAGATTTCCAGTTTCACGTTTGGACCCGTCTTAATGGTTCTGAGCCAATCTGAACCTTAAACTGTAAATATGTCAAATAGAACTTTTAACTTTATCATTGTTATTGTTGAGTTCCTGGTTCAGATCCGTGTCTGACCCAGCTTCCGGGGTTAGATGGCACCTGGGGAGAACTCTGAAGTGATTGGTCAGCCTAAAGCAGCGAGACGTAGCAGAGCCAGTGGTTCCTGTCCGCTTCAGCGGGAGTCGTCGCTGTTTGCAACGTTTTGGCTCAGACGGGAGTTCTGTTGGAAAATGTGAAGGAACAAAAGGGCGACGTTGGTTCATCGGCCATTTTTAAGGTCCCATTCCAACATTCCGACCAAAGAAGAGCAGGAGAATCTCGTTTGTCTCGGTTTCACAAGGAAAACTGTTTATAAATTCATCCTGTTGTTCATGCTGACACGCACTTTATAACTTTATTATTATTATTATTGTTGCTGTTGTTGTTGATGATGTTGTTGTTGTTGTTGTGATCCTGTTTGTTGTGCTTTATGCAGACATATTTTCCATGTTGTGATTCCATCTCCGATTAACCTCTCGGAACGGGTCTGTTGGGTCGCTTGTGTGTGTGTGTGTGTGTGTGTACTCCATCATGTTCTGACCAATCTTACCTCATCCTGGTTACCATGGACGACACGCAGACCTGAACCGACCCGTTTGTTTAAAGGGTTCAGGAGCGTGTGACCATGTTATATTGTGATGCCCTCGTGAAAAGCACCTCAGAGGTTTTTGGCTTCACCGACGCGTCCCCTAGTCTCAGCTGCTGCTTCCCTTCAGCTCTGCTAAACTCTGCTAGGCTATGGCGAAAGCCTGGATGGGGCATGTTTGCATCATCTTGCATGGCTCCTCCCCATCCATGGAAGTCTCTAGGCCGGATCCCTCCTCCCCTGGACTGTAAACACTCTCTAGCCTCTCTGTGTAGCTAGCATGGAGTTTAATGTCTACAGCTGTGAGGAAGTGTTTTCTTTCTGATCTAGTCTGTCTTTAAAGCCACAATCTGGAGTATTTTTTATCTTGTGGCTCCATCTAGTGGCTGACAAATGTGTTGCACCATAAGCTGTTCTCACCACTTTGGTGTTTGGTGTTGAAAGCAATACCTTTCATTCATGAACGCACACCTTTAGCCAGAAAAAGAGCAAAAACATGTAGCTTCATGATTATTCTCTTGTTATGCTTTTTATTCATATATATATATACATATATATGATGAATGGTGCTCAGGTCTGATTGCATGGGGCTCTACGGGACGGGGCTGATAATCGTCTACGTTAAATCACGGTACGGGGTTAGAGTATCCCTTCTACAGATTTCTAAAAGAGATTTCCTCAGAGGGCTTTGGAGCATGCCTAGAGCCCCGTTCCTTGCGGTTAATCAGCAGAAATGGTTGGATTTTATCTTCAGAGGCTCTTAAAAACCAAGCCAGAATGTGAATTCATTGAATGCTTGGTAAACCACCACCAGTACCGGCGCTATTCCAATGTTAAAACCAGCGGATGGATAGGCCAAGGTGGTGAGTTAAACCAAAATGCTAACCGCTAGCTGCATCTGTTTGGTCGGTGAGCATCAGGGACGGACTGGGACAGTCATTCGTCCCAGCTGTTAGCGGCTCGAGTTGACCCTCTGACCAAGAATTCTCCGGGGGGGTGAACTTGGCAATCACTGAGTAGGACATGTCGGCCACAGGACATGTCCTGGTGCTCCTGATGGACGGATCACTGCTGCTGGTGTGTTGCAGACGCTGCGTTGCTTTCACAGGTGACGTAAACCCCGTCTCCATGCTGGGCAGCAGAAAAACCGTTTCCTAATAACATGCTCCAGCGTAGGCTTATGTGTGTGAAAACGGCCTTATTTACTTAGCAAGATGAGCGTCGCCATTATGAGACAGCTTGTCTCACTGCTGTGGGTGAGTAGCAGCTGAACCTGGTGACCCCCCCAGCAACAACAACTGGTTTGGACTTTCTCAGCTGCGGTCTAAAGCGAAACGCTGTTCATCACATAACGTTATAAACCCCGTGGGGTGAATTCTGGAAAAGTCAGCATCTTAAGCTAACGTTGGTAAGATGGCTAACACGTAGCCTTTAAAATGAGCGCTCTGTATGAGCCCCACGTAGATGTGCTAGAACGTCCCACAAGTGAACTGAGCTGGCACCAGTGGAAAACAAGCTGAACTGGTAAAGAAACAGCCTTGGTTTCCACTTCTCAGGTCTGCCGGTTGCATTCTCACAAGGGGAGGCGGGTTTCTTGAAGTCCAAGGAAGGGCTCAGAACATGAAGGAGACGTCAGACCCAAGAAGGAACGTGCGCAGTGGAGATGGCGCACACACACACACACACACACACAGAGCAGATCCAGATGTTGAACCTGATACAGAAACGGATTCATGGACTCTGAACTTTTTACTGTTTTTTCCACATAAATCAGTTTGTTTTCTTCTAGTCGGATTAACACAAATAAAGCATATAAGCATCCGTTTCTCCTCCCAGCTGTAGAGAAGCTAACACAGACTGGTTCTGATGGTACCACCTGCAGAACCAGATTCCTTCAGAGCACAAAGAAATCAGCTGCTCCTGTTTTAGAAACGGACCCCGGTTGCTATGAAACCTGCAGCCGATGCTTCCTGGGGACCTGTCAGGAGTAACTGCCCACTAGAAGATCCTGTTGTGCTCCCAGCAGGAATGTTTTTTATGTTTTTCTACTCGAAAGCGAACCGTAAACGTGCACACGGCCTCCTGTATAGAACTATGTGATTGCTTGTTGTCATTCAGACCGTCAGATGTGTTTTCAGCTTTTCGGTTGTTAAAGAAGATGTGATGATTTATCCGTCAGCAGCATGTTTGTTTAGAGTAGGAAGTGCCAAAGACCGGAATGTCCTCATGTGTCCATCCTGATGATGATCCACATCCAGTCATGTGATTGAAGTTTAGGTTTGTGTCTTCAGTTGGAACCAATAAAAAAAAAGTCCTGGCTTCATAAAAAAGGGCTCCTGTCTTCACTGGAGGAGGGTTTGTCAAACCATCGTCACAAGGTTTCATTTATTAAAAATAAAATATTATTACTTGTTATTATCATAATAAATATTACTGTTGTTTCCTAACAGTGAACACCCCCTGCTGCTCAGAGCAGAGGTGTCGAATTTAAAAATGATTTAGTAATTTCATTTTCACCTTGAAGGAAAGGACGGAGCCTCGTTCTTCATCCAGACGGAGCAATAATCGTCCATTCATGCCTACGAGGACCACAGAGATATCTGAACCAAAACAGAGACCATGAGCTGTTTGAATGAAGCCATGTAGCTATTCAGTCAGAACGCTCTGTTTCCATGGCAACGCCGGAAGTCCACTTCAGCTCTTGTTTCTCCATTTACTGAAATTTTTAAATTTGGGCGTCTTATTACTGTATTACAGTAAAAAAATATCATTACTGGAATAAAATAATATCTCCATTTGACATCAGAGTCGGAATGTCGTATGTCCCAGCCTGGATTCCAACCCAGTCTTCCAGCTGAGCTCTTTCTTTGACATGTAATTGTAACTGAGAATATTTTTACCACCAACTATGGTTCCAAACCCAGCAAACGTTTGAGCGCTTGATGACAGCTGAAACAACGCGAGTCCGATACTTTATAAGTTCAATATTTTAAATACGAACAATTATTGCTATAAATGCTATTTTTAAAGACGAATGAAAGTGGAAACGACGTATTCTCTGGCCGTGAATTCCACGTATTTCGCAGCCTTGATCAAGACGTGTAAAGACGTCAGTGGACTTCTAAAAAGCATGGCCATATAAGTTTATTATTGCAGTATTAACCAAGCAAGGAAGCGCAGCTTTATCGCAGAGGGTCATAATGGGCTATAAAAGCACGTGTAAAGGACATTACATAATGGACGTGCTTACAACTGATTACACGCAACAAACCGTCAAAATAACGTAACCCCAGATAGACGTGTAAAAAATGTACCTGAATGGATTTTTAGGAAAAATTCAGTTTTTAAGCCGTCCTACGGCGACATTTTTTGGCCGTAGACCAATATTTGCTGGGATGCCATATGTTGAACTACATGTAACTAATTGTCAAAATAACAATTATATATGTAACTGTAGACATGTACAAATATATCTGAATGGACTTTAAGGAAAATTTCTGTCACAGTTCTTTTGTTACCAATTTAAGCCGTCCTACGAAGACCATTTTTGGCCGTGGACACCATGTTGCCGTCGTGACGATGTTTGCTGGGTATGTTCGTGTGGGCCAGCGGTAGCGCTAATTCACCACCTCGTAGCTGCCAGCCAGATTCTTGCATCATTTGTCTTTGAAAATGAATTAAAAGGTATCTTACTTGCTGATGGGCATATTGTTATAATTCAAGCCGCTGATGATGAAGGGACTCAGACCAGATACTCCAGAAGTTTTCTGATGCCTCAGTTTCAAACTCAGATTAAAATGTGTGAGCTGTGTAACGTCCAGGAATGGTCAGTTTTCACCTACAGATTGACCTACATGCCACCGGTCATGTACAGACATGAATCTGCTTCTGTGCGTCTCAATCTTCCAAGCTGCAGGAAAAGATTTGACACTGCGTGTTTACACTCAACATCATGTTCCCTTCTCAAGGTTCTTCTCTGCCAAGCCTGTCTGCCTATCTAGGCTGTCCTGCACAGAATAAAGGACTGAACCGTTATAATAGTAAATAATCATATGGTTGAATGAACAATAATGGTTGATGAATAATAATGTTTTGATTAATCTGTTTAAATTAATAAGGTTGATTAATATGTGCTTAAATTAATAAGATTGATTAATCTGTGCTTAAATTAATAAGGTTGATTAATCTGTGCTTAAATTAATAAGGTTGATTAATCTGTGCTTAAATTAATAAAGTTGATTAATCTTTGCTTAAATTAATAAGGTTGATTAATCTGTGCTTGAATTACTGAAGTTGAAATGGATATTATTATGATGATCAATAATGTTTGGTTTAACAAGTAACCAAAGTAACGTCACTGCACATAGATATTTTCTTAGCCACAAATCAGCGCATCCTGTATCTGAAAGAAGGCGTGATGTTCTGAGGGTTTGTTGTTAACACCCCTTAACATGGCACGTCCCGATTGGCTAAGTAAATCATGATATGAGAATATTAAAACAGAATCACTGAGGAGTGATTCATCATTCCAGCATTCTGAGAGATTCAGCATCCTGTTAGTTGAGCTAACTCTGACTGGCCATCGGAGGAAAACTCTCTAGCCACCGCATCTCTTGACTTGCTGTCAAGCGCCTACACGCTACAGCTGACACAGCAAAATGGTTCCTTCAGCTATTCAGAAACAGCAGTTCTAGACGCAAACGATTTAATCTTATCTGTTGTGATCCGGGAGACGACTCTGGACCGACTTGGTCGTACTGCGGTCTTTTCTACGAACTTCTGTACCTTGGGGTCACCCGACCCCCACCCCCACCCCGACATCTCGGATCCGAAAGGGAGTCTCCTCAGGGGTACGTAGAACACAGCATGATTGCGTCTGATGCCGGTTTTGATAAGAACCAACTTCATAGTTTAATGCAGACCAAATCCACTTTCACACCCAGAACTCAGTTCTTCTAGATACAAGGTTCTGATAAACACACACCATTAAATCACCACACATCACATCCCATCCTCTTAGATTCATCCATCACAGTAACCTTGGTTAACTTGTCATGTTTTTGTTCAGAAAATAAATTTCTTACCTTTTATAAACCTGACTGTCTGTATTGATAACGGAGTGTGTTTGATCCCATCCCTGAATAAACAAGAATCCTACAATCTTCTGATTAAACATCCAAAGACCAAGCAGGTTGATATTCTATATTCATATAAAGCATCACAGCTTATTGGTCATAAGTAAAGGTAATTTATTTAGCTTAAAAGCGACAATATATACCTGCCACCAGCTGTTACTAATATCATCATGCACTCATTCAGTCTTATGCAATATTCCTGTCAAAACACAAGTAACTCATCTTGGAGACATTATTGCTAAGAATACTGATGAAAGGTGCAGCTTAAACTTTGATCCTAGGGTGAGCATCCCGTCACTGTGACCTGATTGATCATGCACCCTGGCTACTTGGTCGGTGGGATGTCCCTTCGGCTGACTGGTTAGCGCGCATGACTCTCACCCGGCAGTCTGGGGATGGAATCCCGTCCGGGCCCCCGTTTCTCCATCTTGCCACACTATCATCGACAAAAACAAAGAAAGATTCAGCTTCTGGCTTCAGAGTGAGAGGAGGAACTTTATCAACTAAGGCTGAAGGGATATACAGGATAACACATCCTGTGCATGTTGACACCTCCACCTGTAAAACCAACAAAATGCTCTACTACATTAAAGATAACATCCTTTTAAACCCTATGAACTCAGGGGCTCTCAGTTTCCTAGACTTCACCACCTAAAACTACACTTTTAAAATCAACTGGGATAGAAAATTCACCCCAGACTCTATATGGAATTTTATATTTGCTGAACAGCCTGGCTACCCCTTTATCCTCCACACTAATTACAATATTCAAAAATTGTCCATTAAATTGTTGAATTAAAATAAGCAAATGCTCCTAGCTTGATCTCTTATTTAAAAACACATTCTCTCCTCACAATTTCCACATATGGAATAATGACACTATCTTATACAAGAATAAATCTATTTTCCTTCCTAACTGGTTTAATCATATGTAAAGATGTTGTTTAACTTAGAGGAATATTTAGAATAGAATAGAATAGAACAGACTTTATTGATCCCACAGTGGGAAATTCACTTGTTACAGCTACACCAACACTAAAGGGAATAATTTGAAGAAAATACTAACAAATGTACATGAATATACGCGTCTGCAGTATTCTAGTATTGTAACCTTTGACCACTAAAAACCACGAATAAAAAAAGGAAAAGACTTGGGTTCCAGAACTATGCAGCATACTCTGAGGGACACAGACATACTATGTAAATCCGCTATTGCACAAGTACACATACTGAGTATTGCGTTGGTGGTATTGTGTACCAGGATAATGCCAGTACCAGTTAAACTGAGGAGTTCTACACTCCCCNGGGAATAATTTGAAGAAAATACTAACAAATGTACATGAATATACGCGTCTGCAGTATTCTAGTATTGTAACCTTTGACCACTAAAAACCACGAATAAAAAAAGGAAAAGACTTGGGTTCCAGAACTATGCAGCATACTCTAAGGGACACAGACATACTATGTAAATCCGCTATTGCACAAGTACACATACTGAGTATTGCGTTGGTGGTATTGTGTACCAGGATAATGCCAGTTCCAGTTAAACTGAGGAGTTCTACACTCTTACCCCGGGTTTCCACGGGAGCCGTCAGCAGCACGTTACTGCAGCAGCACGTCTAGCTGCTGCTTGGCCCTTCCCACAAGACGCGACGCAGCAGAGGAACAGCTGTCACCGACAGGGCACGAAGAGTGACTTCGTCAGTAAACACAACAACAAGCAGGAGAAAACTACAACATGGCTCCAAAATGTTTGTGTTTTTATGTTCTGTCCGTTTTATAATCGCCAATACGGACCTGAAAAACAAAGGAGACCGCTAGCTAGGTGATAACTTCTCACGGGGCCGCACAGTTAGTAACCTTTTTAAAGTAAAGCGACCGGAAGGCAGTACGTTCTTTATTCTGAAAATCTCGGGAGCTTCTCTCCATTTCCGCGTCCGATTTCCTGTCTTTCCTTCCCCCAAAATGTCGAACTTGACCCGTTTCAGAGGCGTCGCGCGTAGGAAATAGAACCGGCGCGTAAAGGCCGCGACATGCTGCTCCTGAGACGCGGCCGACTCGCGCTGCTGACGGCTCCAGTGGAAAAGGTTCTGTTGACCACAGCCGTTCCTATCAGCAGCTATGACGTGCTGCTGCAGTAACGTGCTGCTGACGGCTGCTGTGGAAAGCCGGGGTTACTGCAGAGGGGATGAATGACCTATGGTAGTGTTCTGTTTTACATCTGGGATGTCTCAGTCTGCCTCTGAAGGAGCTGTCCATGGTCTCCACAGTGGAATGCAGTGGGTGGGAGGGGATTTTAAGATGGAGGTCATCTTCCCCAGCATCCTCCTTTCACACGTCTGCTCAACTGAATCCAGTGGGCAGCTCAGAACCGAGCTAGCTTTGTGAACTAGCTTGTTCAGTGTGTTCCTGTCTCGGTCAGAGCTGCCTGCACCCCAACAGACCACAGCAGAGTGGATAACAGAGCCAACCACAGAGTGGTAAAAGGATTTTAGCAGCTGGGAAATAACTCCAAAGGACCAAAGCCTCCTCAGGAGGTGGAGGCGGCTTTGGTCTTTCTTCTACAGCATCTGTGTTGTTGGACCAGTTCAGTTTGCTGGTGAGGTGAACACTGGGTACTTAAAGGTATCCACCACCTCCATGTCTGCTCTCTGGATGTTTACTGGTGAGTGAGGAGGAGTGTTTCTCTGGAAGTCAGTCACCATTTCCTTTGTCTCACTGGTGTTTAAGCTAAGGTGGTTACGTTCACACCAGTCTGCCAAGTCCATGATGAATGACCTGTACTCCTAGCCTGGCAAGCCAGACTACATAAATGTATTATTTAGTCTGGCCACGCTCCATTGACGGCTCTCGGTTGTGGGGCGGGTTCTACCGTTGTCTTTCAAATGATCTCCGCATTCCACTGGACAATGAATGTGACATACTCTTGTTTCACTCTGTTGCATCATCCCACCCACCAGGCAGATAGAGTGCCCTGATTGGCCCACAAAGCGGATAAAGCTCTGTGATTTGTTCACTAAGCAGATAGAGCACTATGATTGGCCCACCATTATGGACCAATCACAGCTCCTTATGTGTTTGAAACCCCTCTAGAGAGCTGTGATTGGCTAGCCAGAGTCCTGGTAGAAGCTGCGGAGGTTCCAATGGAGCGTGCCTAGACCAAACTTTGCAAAGCAAGAATTTGGTCTAGCTCACTAGGCTTCTGTACTCCTGGTCATTCCCCTCAGACACACAGCCGGCAATGGCCGAGTCATCAGAGAACTTCTGGAGGTGACAGCTGCTGGTGTTGTAGGCGAAGTCCGAGGTGTAGAAGGTGAAGAGAAAGGGAGAGAGCACCGTACCCTGTGGAGCTCCAGAACTGCACACAACCACCTCAGACGCACAGTTGTGCAGCCTCGCGTACTGTGGCCTGTTGGTGAGGTAGTTGATGGTCCATGCAGTCAGATGTTCTTCCACTCCTGCACCCCTCATCTTCTGCTGCAGTAGACACAGCTGGATGGTGTTGAAGGCACTTGAGAAGCAGAAGAACACGATTCTCACAGTGTTCTTTCACATCTCGAGGTGAGTCAGCGCCCGGTGCTGCAGGTAGATGATGGTGTCCTCCACCCCTATGTTTGGTTTATATGCAAATTTCAGTGGGTTCATTCCCGGGGTCACCACTGAACGTAGATGGGTGAGGAGTGTCACGGACATTCCCGTTTCCACCCAGTAGATGGTGCTAAAGGGCTCTGCAGCACCTTGGGCAACGCCGGTCACCCTGTCTCCATCCAGTAGAGGCACAGCTACAGCTGATCAACCTAATGACACCTCCCGGTTAAAAAAACTGCATTTGGTGCATTCAGGAAGAGACTCCAAGAGTAGAAACGAGGAGGTGAGTCCTCCACTCCTACACACACCGAGCTGGAGACATAATTCCATAGTCTTCATCAGACGGGAGGTCAAGGCGACAGGTCTGTAAGCGGTTTGGTGCAGATTTGATGTCTCACAGTGAATTCCTAAAAACCCATCACATTCCAGTCACTCCTAAAGACTTTGCAATTGTTATGGATGTGATTCCTCATGGAGTCATCATGTTGTTTAGGGAAACTTCACGTTCTCCACCTTCCTGCTCTTTGTTCGAGACCAATGTAGACTAAGCCTGTTTTGCCTCCAGCCTCTCAACAAGAAACAAATAAAGTCTCTTTTTCAAAAAAGCATTGCAACTGTATCTTATGTCACCCACCGTTGGAGAAAGTTTGCCCCGGACGTTGTGTGGAAGAACGTCTGGACCTTATGCTCCAAATATCTCATTACCAACAAACCTCGGGACGTGTGCTTCAAACTTCTTCACAGATGTTACCCAGCAAAGTCCCGATTACACTTGGACATTGACAAAAGCTGCTCCTTCTGCAAATCGGACATCAAAACAACTTCTCATTTATTCTGGAAATGCACGTTTACTATTTCTTTCTGGATAGACTGTTCTCTATTCGTGCAACGAAATGTCCTTGAAAATGTCTATCTTGTGCTATTATACTGACTCACACAAAGAACACTATTGTTTGATTATTCTTTTTATAATTCTAGCAAAATATCATATCCACAAATGTAAAATGTCCTGCTAAAAACTCATATTCAGCCTTCTGATGATCGAAATCAAACAATACTCCTCTGTGTCATGCTGGGCTGCAGCTTTTTGACCCACGACATGCAGAATCATGCACGGAGACAAAGGTAAGTAAAAAAGGTTTATTATAATGTACAAGGGGATGATGGTCTGAGATCCGATGGTTCCGGTGGGGTTCTAGAACAGAGACTGGAGTGAGTATATGCAGGTTGGACTGTGAAAGAAATGAGTTTGTAGCTTACAGTTTCCTGGTTGTTGGTAAGGCTGAGAGGGGTGGGCAAGTCACGGCTGGCTGAGCTGGTAGAGCGAGAGTCAGGTGAGGCTGGGAGCTGAGTACCAGAGTTGGAGGTGTCCGAGTTGGCAGGTGGGGATTTGGAGAGCAGGCGGTCAGGGGTGAGCGACGGGACTGGCAGACAGGGTTGGAATCCGGTGAGTTTTCTTGCAGCTGATGGAGGCTTGGTTGGTGGAGGAGAAGTTTCCCAATGCTGAGTATCATCCGGTACTGATAAGTTGTCCCAACGCTCCTTAAATCCCCTGACCACTGATGAACAGATAGGTAGCAGCTGCTCTCCAGCTGCTCTCCAGACACACCCACCTGCACACAGAAGACTCAGCACAACACAGTTAGATTCAGCAAACCATGACACTCTGCACCCCCTGGCCATCGGGACTCATGACCCGTTTTGGTCTTAGAAAGTCTTCCTCTCTCTTTTCTGTGTGTGCACTACCCCTGGCTTGTTTCTTATCTGTCTGGAACCCAAGTTTTAGATAATTTTCAATAAAGTTAATTTTATTTATAAAAAGCATCAGTAAGCCTAGCTGCTAGGTGTTACCATGGTGACTGGGAGGGCTTTCAGCCTCCAGGATCATCCGGCCACGTAAAACAGATGTAGGAACGGTTAAACCGGGAATTCCAAACGAGAGCCAGGTTTTGGGAAAATCTCGCTTTCTGGAATACCCCCCGGTCTGTCGTGATGAAGAGCGAGACGAGTCCAGATGCATCAGAACTGATCAGAACCTTCGGCGCCATCTAGTGACGGGAAGTGTTCAGTACACGCGCCGGTAACGGCAGAAGAACCCAACTAGGGGCTACTCGAAGAACGGGCCTGTTCAGGAGCTCCAGCTGCTCTGGGGAGTGGAATTACACATTTCCCACCTGGTTCTGGTCCGGACTGGTTTACGGTCATTAATTAGCTAAACGCACTAATAAAAGTAGGTTTAGTACGGTTCTACAACGAGTTTCAAGCTCAGCACCGAACCAGAACATCGGGACCGATGGTGGTGCTTCGACTTGTTGCTAAGGAACGGTAGAGGCATGACTGTCGTCCAATTAGTAATGAAGGATCATGTCACGTGACTTGCACTGCCCAATCACAGAGGCGATAGCTGCAACAGACATGTNNNCCCCCCCCCCCCCCCCCCCCGAATACTTTCAACCGACTTTTCAAGCTAATCTGCTGATGATAAATATCGTTAAACAGCGACCCAGAAGAGCGCATTAAACGTGTTTTCAGGTCTCAGCCAGTTGCTTTTAGGTCCTTCGATGGTAAGTTTTCAGCTAAAGCGGCTACAAACGCTGCTGTTAAGCTAACGCTGTCAGAAGCGCGCGCTTGAGTTTACGTCGTGAGTTTATGAATGAAACAAACGCAGTCCAGTCTTAGTTTTATTTTGTAACTGTTTGTTTTTTATTGTTTTGTTTTACTGAACAATCAAACCCAGCAGCAAATACTTCACACTCGGTACTTTCAATTCAATACAATCAATTTCCCTCTGGGATTAATAAAGTATTTTTGAATTGAATTGAATTGAA
>SSNQ01034543.1:625889-641928 GCA_006942095.1 Nothobranchius kuhntae | reverse complement strand
AAGGGCCTAATGCAGGCATCTTTGTGCTCAGAGCTGTGGTTCCTGTCCGCATGCTGATGGAATGTCCGGCCCCGCCCCCGTTTGGCATTTCTGGTGTTCCAGCGGGTCTCTGAGCTGGGGGGGGGGGTCTTTGTCCCTGTCCTCCACATCCGAGCCAACTTCCTGTCTCAGCACTCTGTTACTTCAGCTGAATGTGTTTGTGTGAGTGAAGTCATTCGTGATGGGCTCTAATCAGGCTGGTTTCCATAGAAATCTTAGCTAGCAGGTTCTGGTACCAGAACCCGAGATTGAGCCCGGATGGTTCTGCATCAGGTCTGATATTCGTGTTTGATTTTTTTTATTAGAAGATGGACGTCGTTGGAGTCAAAGTGCTGGAGACAGCCGAGGACATCCAGGAACGCCGGCAGCAAGTCCTGGACCGCTACAGGCGTTTCAAGGAGCTCTCCATCATGCGCCGGCAGAAGCTGGAAGACTCATACCGCTTCCAGTTTTTCCGGCGGGATGCGGATGAGCTGGAGAAGTGGATCCAGGAGAAGCTGCAGATCGCCTCTGATGAGAACTACAAGGACCCGTCCAACCTGCAGGTCTGCTTTCAGGGCTCTGGACATCCGGACCTGTGGTGAGAAGCTGGTACTCATCATGGTTGTTTTTCAGGGGAAACTGCAGAAACACCAGGCCTTCGAAGCCGAGGTCCAGGCCAACGCCGGCGCCATCATCAAGCTGGACCAGACGGGAAACCTGATGATCAACGAGGGACACTTCTCTTCTGAGACCATCCGGGTAAGTCTCAGCGTGAACCGGGTCTGAACCGGGTCAGTATCAGGGGCTCTGGTCTGGATCGGGGGCTCTGTTAGGGCTGTGTTCATACTTCCTGTTAACCCGTGGGTCTGGTTCAGTCCTACACGCCATACCGGACCCAGCAGAGACCCATTGTCACCTGTGTCAACATGGCTGAGTACATCCAGGTGTGTGCTGTGTGTCCTGAGTGCCACTTGGATCCTGCTGGGACAAAATCAGCTGATGGGGACGCACCAACATCAGATGTTTTCTAACCGAGTACAGGTAGTGCTACGAGTTAGGGCCGTGCTACCAGGAGAGGAAATCAGCACCCGGGTGGCGGGGTCTCAGATATGAAGGTGAAGCAGCGTTGTTTACACCGCTGACCTGACGGGGGCAGCAGCGCGCCCGTAATGCCGTTCTCATTAAAGGAACTGAGCAGCAACATTAGCATTAGCATCGTAGCTTTACGTTCCTGCTGTTCAGCAGGTGGCAGAAAACCAAAATGATTCTCAAGACGAGTCAAAGGATGAACCGAACGAGAGACCTGACGACAACGAGTTGCACGAGTGACTCGGTCTGAATAAAAGCAGCGCTGGTTCTGGTTCTGTGTTACGAGCAGAGCGGGTCGGACACGAGCCTCTTGGGCGGTGAGGAGTAAAGCAGGAAGCAAAGAGTCGGCTGTAAAACGATCTCAAGCTACTTGTTCAGTGACCAACAGCCGGAATTACACTGAAATGTATTTATGTGCTTAGTAGGGCTGGGCGATGTGGCCTAAAATCAATATCACCATATACGGAGGATTTCACCTCGATAACAACAAATGGACGATAACTACAGGTATGCGCAGAAACAACAGTTGTCCACTAGGTGGGGCTGGCACATGTGACTCAAGGTGGTACAGCTCCTTAAAGGGACACGAACGTCGCCAACCTAAACACGTCTTTTCATTTTTTATTATCAGATTTATTGCCCAGCCCTACTCCTTATCTACTTACTGCGTATGACTCGTCTTCTCTAGTCATCTAGAACCTTCTGGTGCTGGTCCGTGACGAGTCATCGCCACAGAACAGAAGTGAGAAAGTGACTAGTTTGTTTTGAACACGGGCTGCAGTACCCGCGTCTGACCACAGGGCGTCCCTCTTACTTCAGACTCCTTAAAAATGAGATGAGACTCTGATCCACATGGCTGGTGTTGGCCCGGTACCCGGCGCTGGTTCTGCTGGGGTGCGTCTCCACCTGCTGGTGGGTTCTGGGGTTTGCTGTTGGATACTTTTCTGTGTCAGACCCAGTTTGTGTTTCTGCTTCCTGGTGGGTCTGGGTTCAGCTGACCGGGTTTTCACAGACTGACCGTGGTGGACAGAACCCTGAGTGAGACAGAGGAACCTGAAACCCATCAGAACCCTCAGAACGTTCAGGTCTCTGGTCTCTAGAGGAGCAGAAAGGGTTCTGGTGGGTTTTGTTGGTGAATCTGGACCGTTTGAGAAGACATCCATCATCGGTCCAGAACCTCCTCGTGGTTCTGTGTCCCGTCCTCCTGCTTTCACGTTCAACAGCATGTTCTGTGTCTCAGACCCGCCTGGAGGAGCTCCATCGTCTGTGGGACCTCCTCCTGCAGAAGACCAAGGAGAAAGGAATGCGTCTGCTGCAGGCCCAGAAACTGGTCCAGTACCAGCGGGAGTGTGATGATGCCCTGGACTGGATCAATGACAAGGTGGGTCTGGAGGTTCTGGTGAACTTTGACCCCACTGGCAGTTCACCGTGACTCCGTGTGAGTTTTAAGCTCATTCACAGAAGTGAGATCTCCGTGTTCTTCTGCAGGAGGCCATCGTCACCTCGGAGGAGGTGGGTCAGGACCTGGAGCACGTGGAGCTCCTTCAGAAGAAGTTTGAGGAGTTTCAGACAGATCTGGCGGCGCATGAGGAGCGTGTGAACGAGGTGAACCAGCTGGCGGCTAAGCTGGTCCAGGAGGCCCACCCCGAGGCCGAGCTCATCGTCCGGAAGCAGGAGGAGGTGAACGCCGCCTGGCAGCGCCTCAAAGGGCTGGCCCAGCAGAGGCAGGCCAAGCTGTTTGGGTCAGCTGAGGTCCAGCGCTTCAACAGGTGAGACGGAGACGTCCACACTGGTCCTCCTGCTGCTGCTGCTGCTGATGTACTCCTCTGCTTCTCCTCTCAGGGATGTGGACGAGACCATCAGCTGGATCAAGGAGAAGGAGCAGCTGATGGCCTCCGATGACTTTGGGCGGGACCTGGCCAGTGTGCAGGCTCTGCTGAGGAAACACGAAGGTCTGGAGAGGGACCTGGCTGCCCTGGAGGACAAGGTGGAATGTCCTCTGCTCCACAGCTGCTGGACCGTAAACATCAACCATCTTTCTCGCTGAGCTGATGTCCACATGTCTCCTTAAACCAGGTCAACACTCTGGGAGGAGATGCAGAGCGCCTGCAGCAGTCTCACCCCCAAAACGCTTCCCAGATCCACCTGAAGAAGGATGAACTGGTCACCAACTGGGAGCAGATCCGGACTCTGGCTGCGGAACGCCACGCCCACCTCAACGACTCATATCGGTAAGTCACAACACTCTCCGCCAATCCTGGTTCTGGTCCTGGACCTGACCCTGGTCCCGGTTCTGCAGGCTGCAGCGCTTCACGGCGGACTTCAGGGACCTGACCAGCTGGGTGACAGAGATGAAGGCTCTGATCAACGCTGATGAACTGGCCAATGACGTGGCAGGAGCTGAGGCTCTGCTGGACCGGCACCAAGAGCACAAGGTACCACTCCTCCTTCAGGTCCATTCCTAATGTCTGGTACCGCTCCGTGTATTAGGATCTCTGGGGTTGGGCCCACAGCCGAACCTGTATCCAGATGGTCTGAGATGTTCTTCTCCCTCAGGGTGAAATCGATGCTCATGAGGACAGCTTCAGATCCACGGACGAGGCAGGTCAGGCCCTGCTCAGCACGGGCCACTACGCCTCCGAGGAGGTCAAGGAGAAGGTATGCAGCACCCCCCACCCGGTTCTGTATCATGGGTCTGACCCCGTGTGTGTGTGTGTGTGTGTAGCTTGGGATCCTAACTCAGGAGAAGGAGTCTCTGCTGGAGCTGTGGGAGGTCCGTCGGCAGCAGTACGAGCAGTGCATGGACCTTCAGCTCTTCTACAGGGACACGGAGCAGGTGGACAACTGGATGAGCAAGCAGGAGGTAACTCCCACCTACACCTTCTCCGTACCTGGTTCTGGAGCACATCTAAGCGGGTTCCCCTCTGCCGCATCAGGCCTTCCTGCTGAACGAGGACCTGGGAGACTCTCTGGACAGCGTGGAGGCATTACTGAAGAAACATGAAGACTTCGAGAAGTCTCTGAGCGCTCAGGAGGAGAAGATCACCGTAAGTCTTTTCTGATTGGTCCTCCTCCTCCGAAGGTGCTCTGGTGTAACCCAGTTCTGCTGTTCCTCCAGGCTTTGGACGAGTTTGCCACCAAACTGATTCAGAACAGCCACTATGCTAAAGAGGACGTGGCTACGCGCAGAGATGCAGTAGGCACACACACACACACACGCACGCACACACACACGCGCATGCACGCGCACACACACACACTCACAAACACGCATGCATGCACACACACACCATCACACACAAATGCACTAATATAAACAGGACAAGCATACACACACACACTCACGCGCGCACACACACACACTCACGCACGCACTCGCACGCACGCACGCACACACACGCACACACACACACACACACACACACACACACACACACACACACACACACACACACACACACACACACACACACACACATGCACGCACGCACACACACACACTCACAAACACGCATGCATGCACACACACACCATCACACACAAATGCACTAATGTAAACAGGACAAGCATACACACACACACTCACGCGCGCACACACACACACACGCACACGCACACTCACAAACACACATGCACGCACACACACACTCACAAACACACATGCACGCACACACACACTCACAAACACGCATGCACACACACACTCACAAACACACATGCACACACACACTCACACACACGCACACACGAACACACACGCCCTGGGATCAGGTGAACCTACATGACCTTTCCTCTGCAGCTGCTGAGTCGCAGGAACGCGCTGCATGAGCGTGCTCAGGCCCGCCGGGCCGCCCTGGAGGACTCCTTCCACCTGCAGCAGTTCTTCAGAGACTCTGACGAGCTGAAGAGCTGGATCAATGAGAAAATGAAGACCGCCACAGACGAGTCCTACAAAGTGAGCATCTGTCCGTAGCTGAAGCTCTACCTGTCTTTGTGATTGGCCGCTTACCTGTGTGTGATTTGATCTGCAGGACCCATCCAACCTGCAGGGTAAGGTCCAGAAACACCAGGCCTTCGAGGCGGAGCTGTCTGCCAACCAGAGCCGCATCGACGCCCTGCAGAAGTCCGGTCAGGAGCTGCTGGACCGGAACCACTACGCCGCCTCTGAGGTTTCTGCTCGCATGGAGGAGGTCAGCTCTCAGTGGAAGAAGCTGCTGGAGGCCACCGAGCTGAAAGGTACCGGGGACAGGTGTCCCAGCTGGGTCCTTCACGGCTGGACTAACAACGATAGAACAACCTTTTGTGTTCTGGATCTACAACCAGACTTTTACTTTGACGAGACGTCCAAAAGTGTGTTTGGGGTGATGCTGAGCCGTGTTTGTGTTTCAGGGATCAAACTCCGAGAGGCCAACCAGCAGCAGCAGTTCAACAGGAACGTAGAGGACATCGAGCTCTGGCTCTACGAAGTGGAGGGACACCTGGCTTCAGACGACTTTGGGAAGGACCTGACCAGCGTCCAGAACCTGCAGAAGAAACATGCGCTGCTGGAGGCCGACGTAGCCGCTCACCAGGTAGACCACGCATCACACGACTCGCTCAGACGCCTCCTCAGAAACAGGTGAGACTCACCCGTGAACGTCTCTCAGGATCGGATCGACGGGATCAGCATCCAAGCCCGACAGTTCCAGGAAGCAGGTCACTTTGATGCTGACAACATCAAGAAAAAGCAGGAGGCGCTGGTGGTTCGTTACGAGGCGCTGCGGGAGCCCATGGCCGCCCGAAAGCAGAAGCTGTCAGACTCACTCCTCCTCCAGCAGCTCTTCAGAGACGTGGAGGACGAGGAGACCTGGATCCGTGAGAAGGAGCCCATCGCCTCCTCCACCAACAGAGGTACCCCCTCGCTCTACAGTTCTGGTTCTCCAGGTTCCTCTGCTCCACCACATCAGGGCCCTCGTTTATCAAACGGTCATAGGAGCTGTCCCATATTCCCTCCTACGACCGAAATATAGAACGTTGGTAGGAACGGTCAAACTCCTGAATTATGGAACAAGAGGTGGACTCTCGTACGCACCTTCCTCCTCACTGATGATAAATCCCACCTGTGCTACCCAGCTGCTCGTGTCCATTCTCTCTCATTTACATACAGAAACGCCCACAATTAACCATATTTGGTCACGCTACGTCCTCAGCAGGTGAGGGATTCCCTGTTTTTTTTTTTTTTTCAGAAAACAAAAGAAAAACTTTATCGACAGTGGGATGGAAACACTGGCTGCCGAAGCAAACGAGTGTCGGACGTTATAAAAGCGGTCGGGACAGAGGAGAGGTTCCTGTCAGGAATAAATAACATCCATAATCCGATAAATCGTAGCATAACGGGTTCTAATTAAGGAGTCCTCCGGTTTGGAGATGCTGTCTGAGAGAGCAGCCTCTGAGCTGCCACTCAGTCTGGTTACCTAGGCAACGCGGCGTGTTTGACCAGAGCAGAGGAGGTTCTCAGAGTTGTTAAATAAAATATGAACTGGGATCGGATTCGTGAGGTTCGCGCCACAAAGGGTCCCAAATCCCAGCACAGCAGAAGGATTTCCTTTGAGATGGGAGCCTCACGGAGAACTCGTTCCCTCCAGAGAGCACGCTCTGGCGAATGCTCCATTAACAGAACAGCCATGATGTAAAGTCGGATTCCCGTCGCCACACGTGTCTTCAGTGTTCCCGCGGGGCCTTAAAGTCTTAAAGCATTGAATTTTGAAAACCGGGTCTTAGTATTTGTGCTGCATGCATGTTCTCCGTACTGTAACGCAGCGCAGCCGCGGGTCAAATGCTCCGAACCCGTGACGAATTCAGCTCCCGCGCTGCAGCAGCGATGCTAAACAACACCGACCTCCAGCAGAGGAGGAACGAGGAAAGCGTCAGCCGACCCTGAGAAAGGCTGACTGGTGCCAGAACTCTGGACCTCTTTGGGACTGAGTGGAAACATTGGGTCGGTACCGATATCAGAACAAAAAGTGTTAAAATGTCCCGATGTGCCACTGTGGGTCACATGACTGATCCGAGTCACATTCTTCTCTGCGGTTCGCTGATGAAGACTCAAACGTTTGGGTGCGTTTAGCCAAAGTAAGCAGCAGCTAAATGAAACGCCAGCAAGAAGATTTGTGCTGCAAAACTCAGGAGTAGCAGCTATTTAACACAACACCTGGTCACCTGGTCGTGCAGGCACCATCCTGACAGCCGGAACAGGGAAAGTCTGAGTGCAGAAAAGTAAACCGAGCTTCCAAAACGCTGGAAGAGTCCGATGATGGAGGCAGATGAAAACCAGCTGAGCTGCTGTTGACCGGCCTTCTAACAGCAGCTCAGCAGGTGGTTGGTACTGCTGTTGCCGACATGAAGACATGAAGTCGAGCACTAATGAAGCTAGTTTATACAGATCATTCATTTTTGTAGCTTTGCTGTTTTTGGTTAGAAAAAATTACATAAAGTATAATTTAATGAATATAATAAAATAATAATAAAACCTTTAGAAATATACAGATTTCAACAAAAGTATTGTTACAGTACCGCCGTTAAACGCCAGGTATTGGTAAAGTAGTATGGTACCGCCGTTAAACGCCAGGTACTGGTAAAGTAGTATGGTACCGCCGTTAAACACCAGGTACTGGTAAAGTAGTATGGTACTGCCGTTAAACGCCAGGTACTGGTAAAGTAATATGGTACCGCCGTTAAACGCCAGGTACTGGTAAAGTAGTATGGTACCGCCGTTAAACGCCAGGTACTGGTAAAGTAGTATGGTACCGCCGTTAAACGCCAGGTACTGGTAAAGTAGTATGGTACCGCCGTTAAAAGCCAGGTACTGGTAAAGTAGTATCAACAAGTATCTGCTGGTACCCAGCCCTACAGGTACTACGTTACAGAGCTGCTCCTGTGGAAGCTCTAACCGCTCTGCTGATGTTNTAGTAGGGTACCGCCGTTAAACGCCAGGTACTGGTAAAGTAGTATGGTACCGCCGTTAAACGCCAGGTACTGGTAAAGTAGTATGGTACCGCCGTTAAACGCCAGGTACTGGTAAAGTAGTATGGTACCGCCGTTAAACGCCAGGTACTGGTAAAGTAGTATGGTACCGCCGTTAAACGCCAGGTACTGGTAAAGTAGTATGGTACCGCCGTTAAACGCCAGGTATTGGTAAAGTAATATGGTACCGCCGTTAAACGCCAGGTATTGGTAAAGTAGTATGGTACCACCGTTAAACTCCAGGTACTGGTAAAGTAGTATGGTACCGCCGTTAAACGCCAGGTACTGGTAAAGTAGTATGGTACCGCCGTTAAACGCCAGGTACTGGTAATGTAGTATGGTACCGCCGTTAAACGCCAGGTACTGGTAAAGTAGTATGGTACCGCCGTTAAACGCCAGGTACTGGTAAAGTAGTATGGTACCGCCGTTAAACGCCAGGTACTGGTAAAGTAGTATGGTACCGCCGTTAAACGCCAGGTACTGGTAAAGTAGTATCAACAAGTATCTGCTGGTACCCAGCCCTACAGGTACTACGTTACAGAGCTGCTCCTGTGGAAGCTCTAACCGCTCTGCTGATGTTCTCCTCCGAGTGTTCTCTGCCGAGTGTTCTCCACCGAGTGTTCCCCACCGAGTGTTCTCCACTTAGTGCTCCCCACCCAGTGCTCCCCACCCAGTGTTCCCCACCGAGTGTTCTCCACTTAGTGCTCCCCACCCAGTGTTCCCCACCGAGTGCCCTCCACCCAGTGTTCCCCACAGAGTGCCCTCCACCCAGTGTTCCCCACAGAGTGCCCTCCACTGAGTGTTCCCCACCGAATGCCCTCCACAGAGTGCCCTCCACTGAGTGTTCCCCACCGAATGCCCTCCACTGAGTGCCCTCCACTGAGTGCCCTCCACTGAGTGCCCTCCACTGAGTGTTCCCCACCGAATGCCCTCCACTGAGTGCCCTCCACTGAGTGCCCTCCACTGAGTGCCCTCCACCGAGTGCCCTCCACTGAGTGCCCTCCACTGAGTGCCCTCCACCGAGTGCCCTCCACTGAGTGCCCTCCACTGAGTGCCCTCCACCGAGTGCCCTCCACCGAGTGCCCTCCACTGAGTGCCCTCCACCGAGTGCCCTCCACCGAGTGCCCTCCACCGAGTGCCCTCCACCGAGTGCCCTCCACCCAGTGTTCCCCACCGAGTGTTCTCCACCGAGTGTTCTGGCAGATCTAGTAAAACAGAAATATAATAAATGAGCAGTTGAAGGATTGTTTTGTCGGTAGGGCTGTGAAACGGGTAATAGATTTATATAAGTGGTCTTTGATTTAACTTGAAGCCTGCAGGAGCCCTGATATCTACATCCTGGGTAAATATAATTAGTGGATGACTGAGACCTTCGGTGCTGTAGTTCCCCGTTCTACCACTAGATGCTGCTCCTGCGCACGCTCACAGCTCTTCTTACATTCAGCAACATTTTCACGCACAAGTACAAATCTGTAAACACCACGCGATGTGTAAAATCGTTCACACGTACGGAATACGCACAGATCTGTTCGCAAGTACGGTCGATAAACGAGGGCCCTGGTTTTTCTCAGCAGGTGATGAACAGGCTTCTGCACCTGAACAGGTGAGTCAGAAGGACCAGAAGAACCTCTAGAACATGCTGAAGAGAATCTGTCCAGGACCAAGATGCGGGCTGGAGACAATTCAGTTCAAGTTTATTTATAAAGCGCCAAATCACGACAAGAGTCGTCTCAAGGCACTTCACATAATAAACATTCCAGTTCAGGTCAGTTCATTAAGCCAATCAGAAATAATGTTTCCTATATAAGGAACCCAGCAAATTGCATCGAGTCACTGACTAGTGTCAGTGATTATACAGCAATCCTCATACTAAGCAAGCATGCAGCGACAGTGGAGAGGAAAACTCCCTTTTAACAGGAAGAAACCTCCAGAGAATCCTGGCTCAGTATAAGCAACCATCCTCCACGACTCACTGGGGATCGAGACAGAGCAGACACACACACGCGCACACGCGCACACACACACACACAGGTTATAGGTTGTGATTTCTTAGTAAATATTCTATTTGGTGAGAGATAAACTTTATTGTACTTATCCTAGTGAATCTATAATTAAACGGGTAAACTAGTAGTAGCACATTCTATGTCAAAGAGAGTAAAATGTTATTATCAGGAGAGGGAGAATGTTTAAGTGGTTAGCAGCAGTGTGCTAGACGATGGCCCCCTCCATGAGGCCACCACAGCTCAGCAGAACATCATTGTAGCTTCTTCTGGGGAGAAAAACACTTAGAGAAAAAATAAAGTAAACAGCTGAAATAGCAGGAAATAATACAGTTAAAGAGCAGATTGTAGAAGAAAGAAGCCCCTGGGTTAAACTGGTCTGTCTACTGCATAATGCTGAACTCTAACATGCGTCCTCAGGGAAGGACCTGATTGGTGTCCAGAACCTGCTGAAGAAGCACCAGGCTCTGCAGGCTGAGATCACAGGCCATGAACCTCGCATCAAGGCTGTCACCCAGAAAGGAGAGACCATGGTGGAAGAAGGTAGAGCAGGTCTGGTCCTGACATGTTTCTGAGGTGTCTGCAGGTTCTGGCTCACTTTGTTTGGGTCCAGGTCACTTCGCTGGTGAGGAGGTGAAGACTAAGCTGTCGGAGCTTCATGGACGTTGGGACACGCTGAAGGCCAAGGCGTCCCAGAGGAGGCAGGACCTGGAGGACTCTCTGCAGGCTCAGCAGTACTTTGCAGATGCTAATGAGGCCGAGTCCTGGATGAGGGAGAAGGAGCCCATCGTTGGAAGTCCGGACTACGGGAAAGACGAGGACTCGGCCGAGGTATGGAAGTCCCTTCCTGAGAAACTCCAATCGCTTTTCTTTGCTCTCTTTCCAGTCCTTCATAATTAGTGTTTCTGTGTTTGGTAGACAACCGAAGGAAATAACAGACATCGTTGCTCGTTTGAGCGTCTCATGGGTTAGGGGTAGAAGCGCTGGCCTCGCACAGGAAGTGATGACAAACGTGTTCCCGTCGCTCTTATTTCAAACGGTTTACGAGCTGTGATGTGCGTTCTCGCTGCAGAGCAGCCATGACACGTGGCAGCCGGCAGAAGGCTCACGCTTTTCCACTAAACACCCGCAGAGCTGCGTCTGCGGTGAACTGAGCAGGGTTTGTTTTACGGTGGCGGATCCGATTGGACCATCGCTGCGAGAAAGCTCCACTTGTGTCAGATGAGCTGAAGGTTCTGATGTTCTGCTCCACAGGCTCTCCTGAAGAAGCACGAGGCCCTGATGTCGGACCTGTCGGCTTACGGCAGCAGCATCCAGGCCCTGAAGGAGCAGGCCCAGTCCTGCAGGGTGAGTTCAGAACCCTCGGCCCGTCAGAACATTCTTATCCACCGCGTTCTAACACCAGACCTGTTAACCCGACAGCAACAAGTGGCTCCAACTGACGACGAGACCGGGAAGGAGCTGGTTCTGGCTCTGTACGACTACCAGGAGAAGAGTCCTCGAGAGGTCACCATGAAGAAGGGCGACATCCTCACGCTGCTCAACAGCACCAACAAGGTTCGTGTGCCCTTCCCAGCCGAGGAACGACCTCCAGCTCAGAGCGACCATCTCCACACCTGCTTTGTGTTTGTGTGACTTTAGGTTGTTTTACTTGAACTCGCGTCTTTAGCTGAGTGAGGATGGAGAGACGGGCGTGGAAAACAGGAAATGTGTGTGAAACAGCTTTTGTCCACACGAGTCAGGGGGAGGAGCAAACGCCTGCCGAGTGTTGTGGGCGGAGCCTGTGGTTGTGTGTGCTTGGATGCTTCAGCCAGTTAATGGCGGTGTGTGTCTCAGGACTGGTGGAAGGTTGAGGTGAACGACCGTCAGGGCTTCGTTCCGGCCGCCTACGTGAAGAAGCTGGACCCGACCCAGTCGTCCTCCAGGGAGAACCTTCTGGACGAGCATGGCAGCATCGCGGCCCGGCAGGAGCAGATCGAGAACCAGTAAGAGACGCCCGCTGTTCTTCTTTTGGCTCACTAACAGCTTCTGCTCTGAGGTGGTGGCCACAGGTGCCTACTTCCTGTGAATGTTGTAGTTCTAACGACCTGGTTCCTGGTTCTGTTCTGTCTGCTCTAACCTCCTGACCCGGTCTCGCTGCCTGCTGCTCTGCAGGCTGGTCACCAAGGAGACCTGCAGCGTGTCTGTGCGCATGAAGCAGGTGGAAGAGCTGTGAGTAGGAAGCAGAGACCCCATCCATGTTGTGGTGGTACCGTTATGTCGTCGTCATCATCAGCAGCAGAGTAACCCCGCCCACCCCCAGCACCCCCTCCCCTTCCCCTCTTCTGATCCCTAACAGGATAGAAGATCCGTCTCATCCCAGGCTTCCTCAGCACTAGATCACGTTTGGGTCGGTGCCGGACGGCTAGTGTCTCATCTAGAGTCTGTCTGAAGGGCTTCAGAACAAAACCAACAATCCTGATCCTGCTGAAGACTCCAGTGGGATCGGGAATCCTGCTGAAGACTCCAGTGGGATCGGGAATCCTGCTGAAGGCTCCAGTGGGATCGGGAATCCTGCTGAAGACTCCAGTGGGATCGGGAATCCTGCTGAAGGCTCCAGTGGGATCGGGAATCCTGCTGAAGACTCCAGTGGGATCGGGAATCCTGCTGAAGGCTCCAGTGGGATTTGTAATCCTTGCTGAAGACTCCAGTGGGATCGGGAATCCTGCTGAAGGCTCCAGTGGGATCTGTAATCCTTGCTGAAGACTCCAGTGGGATCGGGAATCCTGCTGAAGGCTCCAGTGGGATCGGGAATCCTGCTGAAGACTCCAGTGGGATCGGGAATCCTGGCTGAAGAATCCAGTGGGATCTGTAATCCTTGCTGAAGGCTCCAGTGGGATCTGTAATCCTTGCTGAAGGCTCCAGTGGGATCTGGAATCCTGCTGGAGGCTCCAGTGGGATCGGGAATCCTGCTGAAGACTCCAGTGGGATCGGGAATCCTGCTGGAGACTCCAGTGGGATCGGGAATCCTGCTGGAGACTCCAGTGGGATCGGGAATCCTGCTGGAGACTCCAGTGGGATCGGGAATCCTGCTGGAGACTCCAGTGGGATCGGGAATCCTGCTGAAGACTCCAGTGGGATCGGGAATCCTGCTGAAGTCAAACGAACTTGGATATAAAATTCCAAGTCTACAACTAAACTGGTTCTAATAACCAGCTGGAGTAATCCTAACCCTGCGGTTCTGATCTGGAGGTCTTTGGAGCCTCCAGGATTTCTTCCCATTGGGAATTAGAATCCTGAAGCCCTTCAGCTGCTCTGTAGATGCATGCAGATGTTTCCGCTGAGACTCATCATGTTCCTTCCTGGTCTGTGGCCGACTCCGTCCGTCTCGCGCTGTCCTCCCGGCTGACCCGTCCTCTCCCCTCTGAAGGTACGGGACTCTGTTGGAGCTCGGAGAGAAGCGTAAGGACATGCTGGAGAAGAGCTGCAAGAAGTTCATGTTGTTCCGCGAAGCCAACGAGCTGCAGCAGTGGATCAACGAGAAGGAGGGCGCCCTGACCAACGAGGAGGTCGGCTCGGACCTGGAGCAGGTCGAGGTCTTGCAGAAGAAATTTGACGACTTCCAGAAGGTCGGACTTTTCCTCCTCTCCGTCTTCCAGCAGCAGCTGTCAGATCAGCTCAGGTGATAATCAGCAGGTGCTTTTGTCCTGCAGGACCTGAAGGCCAACGAGTCCCGCCTGAGGGACATCAACAAGGTGGCGTCTGAACTGGAGTCAGAAGGTCTGATGGCTGAGGAGGCTCCTATGGTTCAGGCTCAGGTGAGCTCACCTGTCTGCAGCAGCTGGTCCCTCTCACTTCCTGGTTTGTTAACTCTGCTCGTCTCTGTTTGTAGCAACAAGAACATCTGGGTTCTGCTCCTGGAAAGGTGCGTGTTGTCCTCCGCCTCCACCAGAACCAGACGTGGTGTTTTTGTTACCACTCATTTGTTTGTTTGTTTGTTTGTTTACAGGATGAAGCCGACTCTAACACGGCGTCACCCTGGAAGGTGAGTTCATTCAGCTGATCAGAGGTCACCTCTGATGGCCGCAGTCACGGCCGACCGTGCTGACATCACACAGGAATTCAGGTGACCCGGCAGGCACCAGGTGCTGGTGAAAGTGGGGACATGTCAGCTGGTTGCCATGGCTACAGTTATCTTTATGCATCTGTATGACTGCTGACTGGTGTGTGTTTCCTGTGACCTTTGACCTCAGACCGTACGGTTGGGCGTTCAGACGACGGCTAACTTTAATTCCATCAAGGTAAGAGGAAGCTCTTCCCTTCCTGTCTGAGCGATCCGTCTCCAGGTTTCCTCGTCCGGCGTCCAGCCCGCTGGCGTCCACCTTCATCTCACTGGGTTTGGTTTCTCTCCAGGAGCTGAACAACCGCTGGCGCTCGCTGCAACAGCTGGCTGAAGACCGGAGCAACATGCTGGGCAGCGCCCATGAGGTGCAGCGCTTCCACAGGTACCCCGCACACTTATGCGCCGCTTACGGGTCAGTAGAGTTTGGACCCACACTCAGACGGAGTTCTGATGTCTTCTCAGAGACGCTGATGAGACCAAAGAGTGGATCGAGGAGAAGAACCAGGCCCTGAACACAGACAACTACGGCCACGACCTGGCCAGCGTTCAGGCTCTGCAGCGTGAACATGAAGGCTTTGAGCGTGACCTGGCAGCTCTGGGTGATAAGGTCCGCTTCCTGATCGGTACCAGGACCCGGGTTGTCTCTGGAGACACGTTCTTCATGGTTCTGGTGACTCCACCCCAGCCGTTCCTGATCAGCAATCAGCGGGGTGCTTTCCTATTTAAGGTGGATGGAGGACACAATTTGACGCCAGAAGATTGCCTCAGTTTTGGTAGTAACCAGCCACTCGTGTTACCTCTAGTGTTCCTAGGATTAATGTTATNCCTCGCACAGGAAGTGATGACAAACGTGTTCCCGTCGCTCTTATTTCAAACGGTTTACAAGCTGTGATGTGTGTTCCCGCTGCAGAGCAGCCATGACACGTGGCAGCCGGCAGAAGGCTCACGCTTTTCCACTAAACACCCGCAGAGCTGCGTCTGCGGTGAACTGAGCAGGGTTTGTTTTACGGTGGCGGATCCGATTGGACCATCGCTGCGAGAAAGCTCCACTTGTGTCAGACGAGCTGAAGGTTCTGATGTTCTGCTCCACAGGCTCTCCTGAAGAAGCACGAGGCCCTGATGTCGGACCTGTCGGCTTACGGCAGCAGCATCCAGGCCCTGAAGGAGCAGGCCCAGTCCTGCAGGGTGAGTTCAGAACCCTCGGCCCGTCAGAACATTCTTATCCACCACGTTCTAACACCAGACCTGTTAACCCGACAGCAACAAGTGGCTCCAACTGACGATGAGACCGGGAAGGAGCTGGTTCTGGCTCTGTACGACTACCAGGAGAAGAGTCCTCGAGAGGTCACCATGAAGAAGGGCGACATCCTCCTTCTGCTCAACAGCACCAACAAGGTTCGTGTGCCCTTCACAGCCGAGGAACGACCTCCAGCTCAGTGCGACCATCTCCACACCTGCTTTGTGTTTGTGTGACTTTAGGTTGTTTTACTTGAACTCGTGTCTTTAGCTGAATGAGGATGGAGAGACGGGTGTGGAAAACAGGAAATGTGTGTGAAACGGCTTTTGTCCACACGAGTCAGGGGAGGAGCAAACGCCTGTCGAGTGTTGTGGGCGGAGCCTGTGGTTGTGTGTGCTTGGATGCTTCAGCCAGTTAATGGCGGTGTGTGTCTCAGGACTGGTGGAAGGTTGAGGTGAACGACCATCAGGGCTTCGTTCCGGCTGCCTATGTGAAGAAGCTGGACCCGACCCAGTCGTCCTCCAGGGAGAACCTTCTGGATGAGCATGGCAGCATCGCGGCCCGGCAGGAGCAGATCGAGAACCAGTA
>SSNQ01034543.1:595346-618379 GCA_006942095.1 Nothobranchius kuhntae | reverse complement strand
CACGCATGCACTCTCTTACACACGCACACATACACACACACTCACGCACTCTCTTACACACGCACGCACGCACACACACACACACGCACACACTCACACACATACACACTCACACACATACACACGCACACACATACACACACGCGCGCTCGCGCGCACGCACGCGCTCACACAGACGCACACACACGCACACACTCTCGTACACACGCATGCACACTCTTACACACACACACACACACACACACACTCTGACTCCTCCTCCGTCCACAGGAGACCTTTGATGCGGGTCTTCAAGCCTTCCAGCAGGAGGGAATCACCAACATCACGGCTTTGAAGGATCAGCTCCTCGCCGCCAAACACGTTCAGTCGAAGGCCATCGAAGCGCGGCACGCCGCTCTGATCAGACGCTGGAATCAGCTGCTGTCCAATTCGGCCGCTCGCAAGAAGAAGCTTCTGGAGGCTCAGGAGCACTTCAGAAAGGTCAGTCTGCCCCTGTGGTACCAGCCTTTCTGGACCTTGTGCTTCCTGACACCGGTCAAGACTTTGTGGGTGTGGCTTCATGACTGTGAGGTTAAAAATGAAACCATGACTCGTGGATGACATGAATGAAAATAAACACATAATCTTGGAATGACCTTACTTCTAACTGGGTCCGGTTTGGTTCTGTACCGGATTGGCTATCGGCTTCTCCTCCCTTAAACCACCCAGAACAAATAACCCTAGGTCCACCATGGCTTCTGTCTCCACAGGTGGAGGACTTGTTCCTGACCTTCGCTAAGAAAGCTTCAGCCTTCAACAGCTGGTTTGAGAACGCAGAGGAGGACCTGACTGATCCCGTCAGGTGCAACTCCCTGGAGGAGATCCGGGCTCTGCGTGATGCCCACGAGGCGTTCCGCTCCTCGCTGAGCTCCGCCCAGGCTGACTTCAACCAGCTAGCTGAGCTGGACCAGCAGATCAAGAGCTACCAGGTGGTGTCCAACCCGTACACCTGGTTCACCATGGAGGCTCTGGAGGAGACGTGGAGGAACCTGCAGAAGATCATCAAGGTGCGTAATAATAGGGTTGGGCGGTGGGACGAATGATTTGACCTTTGGCGAAGGGCTGAGCCGTTACAGAATTTGTTTGTTTTCCTGTGAGTTAGTTTGTTATTGAAAATATTTCACACGTTACACACAGAGAACATATCAGAGTAACATCAAGAAAGGATCTCCATCAGCGCATCTGAGCCTTTTCTCACCTCCGCCACCTCTCGCTGCTGATGGGCCTTAAGGATGTCCCGATACAACTGTTTCACTCCCAATACGATACCGATAACGATACGATATCAATACGATATGATACCGATATCAATCCGATACCAGTATCAATACGAAGCGATACCGTGATACCAATCCGATGGGCCTTAAGGATGTCCCGATACAACTGTTTCACTCCCAATACGATACTGATATCAATCCAATATCAATCCGATACGCTGTGATATCAATCCGATACCGATATCGGTCCGGTGCGCTGTGATATCAGTCCGATATGATGCCGGTATCAATCCGATACCGGTATCAATACGATGCGATACCGCGCTACCGATCTGACGCGCTGTGATATCAATCCAATATCAATCCGATACGATACCGATCTGATACCAATATCGATCCGATACGATACCGGCATCAATCATACCTGCCCATACCTGTTTGTTGTGTGGAACGTATGAAAGGCTTGATCAAGTGATGTTACTCAGAGAACAAGAAACAATAACAGTAAGTGTTAAAAGACTTTTTTAACCTCTGGTTGTGAAAACATGAACCGTAACGGACCGATTATATCTGAGATTTTTGATGCAGTCAGATTTAATCCGATAGTTTTTGGGCCGATATCGGAACGGGACATCCGTAGTGGGCGTGCAAGCGGCACTGAGGAGGAGCGTCTGACGCACTCGACACTGTGCCCAACAGCGGTGTTGAGTGGAAATCCTTCTGTCGTTCAGCGTCTGGAGGACTTCTGGTTGTTTCCTGATTTAAACTTGGTTGAAGTAGAGAAACAGTCCTGACTTAAAGTTGGTTCTCCACTTTTATTTTCCATCAGAAGACATAAAATTCTCTCAGAACACATCTTCTGGCAGCCTTTGTAGCTTCTGCAGTAAATGTCAAAGAGAACAAAACACGTTTACAGCTCTGACACAAACCCACCACTAGAGCTGTTAAAATGGCCGCTGCAGAAACAATTCAACAGGAATTAACCTCCGACCAAATGAAAAGAAGCAGCTTTAAAAGAAATACTCATTTATATAAAACAAAGTTTAAATAATGGTATTTCTGTAGAGGCGTGAAAATGCTTCCCTTTTTCAAAATAAAATGCAACAAAAATGATCAAATTCACACTTTTAAACAATATTAATATACTTATCAACTACATTTGAACTGTAGCGCTCGTGGTTATTCATGTGTCAGCGGAGCGGATCCATCAGAACATTTAAACCGTCTGTCTGAGGCAGAACCTCTGCAGAGACGTGTGACTGCACACGAGCTGCAGGTGACCCGTTCAGGTTGAGGCGGAGCAGAAGGAACGTGTGTTGTAACGGACATTAATTACTGAAAGTTGGGCTGAGTCAGAATCAAAACAGCTTGACCCAGAGGAGCACCAGGATGTTCCTGCAGGTCTGACAGGAGAACCCGATACTGTGTCAACAGGAGCGAGAGCTGGAGCTGCAGAAGGAGCAGAGGAGGCAGGAGGAGAACGATAAGCTACGGCAGGAGTTCGCTCAGCACGCCAACGCCTTCCACCAGTGGCTGCAGGAGACCAGGTCTGAAAATGGTTCTGATCCTCTGAGGAGGATCAACTCAGGACCCAGCCCACCACACTTCACCATCCAGGGTTCTGGTCCAGATCCAGGTCCTGGTCCTGCATAGATCTGATCTAACGACGTTTCTCTTTTCTCTTCCTGCTCCTCTGGATGAATCTGCTGATGATGACCAGGACGTATCTTCTGGATGGGTTAATATATCCTCATTCTCTGTGTTTGATTATTGATGTCTGACCCCTAGCTGACCTTGACAGCGTAGCCTAGCAGCGGGTTACTACGTCTGACGAGGCCTGCTCGGGTTTTGGTCCAGACCCTCTTTAGTATACTAACCCCAGTCCAGACCTGGTTCTGCTTCAGGAGCCGGGTTCTGGGTCCAGATGTGGTTCTGCTGTTAACTGCAGCTATTGTTGGTTTCAGGTCCTGTATGGTTGAAGAGTCCGGGACCCTGGAGTCGCAGCTGGAGGCCACCAAGGTAACCCTGCTGCTGGTCCGGTCCTGTGGGACTCCCCGGTCTGGGCCCAGTAAGACCGGTTCTGATGGTTGTTCTGGTGTGTGCAGCGAAAGCATCAGGAGATCCGGGCCATGCGCAGCCAGCTGAAGAAGATCGAGGACCTGGGAGCAGCCATGGAGGAGGCGCTGATCCTAGACAACAAGTACACGGAGCACAGCACGGTGGGCCTGGCCCAGCAGTGGGACCAGCTGGACCAGCTGGGAATGAGGATGCAGCACAACCTGGAGCAGCAGATCCAGGCCAGGTACCGGCCCGGTTCCTCACCGGACCCGCGGGTCGCTGGAGAGCAGACACAAACACTTCTGGTTCTGTTTCAGGAACACGACTGGAGTCACAGAGGAGGCCCTGAAGGAGTTCAGCATGATGTTCAAGTAAGCATATGGTTCTGGTTCTGTTCGTGTGTTCCAGTCTGATGTCTAACCGGTCCTATCCCATCTAGACACTTCGATAAGGAGAAGTCGGGTCGTCTGAACCACCAGGAGTTCAAGTCCTGTCTCCGGTCTCTGGGCTACGACCTTCCCATGGTGGAGGAGGGAGAACCCGACCCGGAGTTTGAGTCCATCCTGGACACGGTGGATCCAAACAGGTGCAGGCTCGTACCTGAGAGGGTTCGGGGGGGGTTATGGTTCTGCTGGCTGACCCAGGTCCGTTTGTGTGCAGGGACGGGAACGTGTCACTGCAGGAGTACATGGCCTTCATGATCAGCAGGGAGACGGAGAACGTCAAGTCCAGCGAGGAGATCGAGAGCGCCTTCCGGGCCCTGAGCACCGAGAACAAACCCTACGTCACCAAGGAGGAGCTCTACCAGGTGGGCCGGGTTCTCGACCGCGCTCTGGGTCTGGGTTCAGTCCAGGTCTGGTTCTGATGTTTTTTTTCCTTCTGCCAGAACCTGACCAAGGAGCAGGCCGACTACTGCCTGTCCCACATGAAGCCGTTCCTCGACAGCAAAGGCCGAGAAATCCCGTCAGCCTTCGACTTCGTCGAGTTCACGCGCTCGCTCTTCGTCAACTGATACCCCCCCACCCCCAGTGACCAACCAGGATGTGTTAAACACACACGCGCGCGCACACACACACACACACACACACACACCCTGCATGACTCCTGCTTCTTGTGGATGTTCTGCTGCTGCTGTGCTTTAATAAATCTGCTGGTTCTACTGGTTCTGGTTCTGGAAACGAGTCTTTATTTAACACTTCACTCTGCCGCCTGATTGGCCAGCTGCTCCAGCTGACTGATCTCTGTTGGGTTCTGATCCGTCAGATCAGAACTCAGCTGCCAAATGCTGACCGACCCGTCCGAGTTCCCCGCCGCCACCAGTCGGGGGTTCTGGTGGTTGAAGGCCAGACAGGTGGCGGTGCTGTCGGGTCCTCCTGTTGCCATGGTAGCAGCAGGTCTGAGGGACCTGCGAGCCAGGTCGAAGATCTGGACCTCCCCTGGAGAAGAGAGTCAGTCTACAGGTTCTACTCATCTCAGATGAACCCGACCAGAACCAGCTGACTCACCTCTCCCCGTGGCGGCTGCCAACACCAGCGGTCTCCATGGAGACCACGCCACCTGGAACACGTAGGAGTCAGAGACTTGGACAGACAGCAGCGGGTCGGCCTGCAGCAGCGAGTGGATCCGGGCCAGACCGTCGGTTCCGGCGCTCACAAACAGGTTCCTGCAAGTGGGTCACAAATCAGAACCAGTACCGGTCTGTTGGACCTGCCAGGGGTGTACCTTTACCTGTGGAATGGGGAGCAGTGGATGGAGTGGACCGGACCACTGGTGGTTCTGAAGGAGAAGACTGCTGGAGCTCTTGGAGCAACGCTCCGGTCCTCGGGAGCACCTGCGGCCAGGACCTGGGAGGAGAAGGAGCACCGGAGCAGCAAGCCTCCTTCAGAACCGACCAGGAAGGTGTCCGGGTCCCACGGAGACAGAGCCAGAGCCGACACCCCCACGGTACCGCTGCCACGGACCTGCAGACCACAGCAAACATCTGGATTCAGCTGGAGAGACTCATCGGCCCGGTTCTGACAGGAAGCAACTGTCTTCAGTCTCCAACGGAGCGGTCCAGTTGGGTTTGTGGTTCTGAAAGCAGCTCCGTAACTGACAAATCTGGACCCAGCTGAGCTCGGCCGGTTTGGTTCTGAGACTCACCTTGGAACCGGCGCTGTGGGGAAGCTGCTGGTTTCTCAAGGTGTATGCGGCGTTCAGAACCAGCCTGTTCTGGTCCGAGTCCACCACCCACACCAGAACTCTTCCTCCAGAACCAGAACTCAGCACTCCAAACTCTCCTTTCTTCTGCAGCGGAACCCAGGAGACCTGGAGCCAGGACAGCGGTTCTGAGACTTCTGGACCGGGTTGGATCTTAGATGTGATTGGACCTGACCTGGTAGACCGGATCTCTGTGGCTGTCTGCACTCGTCCCAGTTTGAAACAGAACTGGATCCTGGGTCCGGCTGGTGTCCCAGACCACCACCTCTCCACTGAACAGACCTCCTGCACCAACAGAACCACACGGTTTAAACGGGCCCAAACGCTCCAGAACCAGGTTGGTACCGTACACTAAATGGATTTAGAGGTTCTGGGGACCTGCGATCAGAGCGGGTCGGGTGGGGTGACAGCTCAGAGACGTGACGGCTGCAGGAACATCCAGAACCAGGTCGGCCTGTGTGGGGTTCAGGTTCCTACGATCCAGGTTCCACAAACACACCCAGGACCTCTGGGTGCTCCAGTCTCCACCATCGGTTCTGTTCAGAACAAAACAAAACCAGTGAAACGCCACAGACCTGAGGAGGTTCTGTAGAACCAGAGCGGATTCTAAAGCCCCAGTTCTGGTCCCGGTCCGTCCCAACATCTCTTCAGAGACTCTTAAGTTCTGGTAACCCAAACCCACAACGGTCCTGACCTCTTCAAGTGCATGTTATTAGAAAACTAGAACCTGGACCCAGCCTGTTGGACCTGGTTCTAGAGATGGAGCAGAACCCACCGGCCGTAGGAGCAGGCGACGACGGAACCCGTGTGGCTCCACGACACGCTGGAGACATGGAGACGGCTGTCCTTCGCGTCAGGATGCTGAAGACGATGGAGGCAGGAGACCTGCAGACAGAACTACATTACCCACAAGGCCTCCTGGTGATGTCATCAGAACCGGTTTTAGTGAAGAAACGTGTGTGTGTGTGTGTGTGTGTGTACTCGTCTTTATATGCTTAAGTGGACAAATTTGAACTTGTGACCTGTAGTGTGGGGACATGTCTGGCCTATGCCAGCTGATGCCACCACACCACCCCACTTGCACCCACAGCCCTCGGTGTCTAAGTGCAGTTTAAAATTGGAAGTGGGCACCGGCACCTGGGATGAGGCTGAGAAATCCCCCTGCCAACTGCCGTTGAATGTGCTCACTCCCAAGGCCCTACGTGTGTGTTTGCGTGGAATGTCGTTGGTGGAAGTGTTTAAGGTGCAAATAAAATTGGGGGGCAGGTTGCCACAGAAATGCAGAAAAGGGGTCCATACCCGCACCTTGTCCACCCCCCAAGGTCCTATGTGTATGTTTGTGTGATGATGTGAGGGAGCAGGAGGAGAGAAACGTGTGGGGATGGGGAGGAATGGCTGGTTGGGCTAAGCCCTCCAGGGAGCCAGCTCCCCCACTGGCCCCAATAGGCACCTCTGTTGTCAGAATGCCCCCCAGAGCACGGAGACCCCAGCCCATCCTGCCAGTAAGCGGTAGTCTAACGCTATTGGTTAGTTCTGGTCGACGCTCAGTTTCCTACTGAATGGAGCTCTGCGGGGCAGGGGGCGTGCTTAGCAAAGAAAAAAAAAAAGAAGTATTGCTTACATTTTACCACAGTACATGATGAGATCATCACTTTTACGGATTTCTGACAAATCATACATCATTTCTGAAAGGAGAAAACTCCGGAAAGCAGCTTTAACATAAACACAATAACCAACTACAGCTATATGAAGGTATGTGAATCTTTACTTTCACAGCAGCGGTACTGTGTTTTCTGATGTACTGGACAGCCCAGTACTGTGTGGAAATAAAGTACATTTACTCATGGCTCTTCCTCTTGGTTTTTTACTGTGTGGTGTTGATGTTTTGGCCCAAATGGCACACAAATGCTCAGCAACGTGCAGGTGTCCGCATGGGGACCATCTTACAGAAAAACATACGCGGTGTTATGAATCTTTTTGGCTGATTTTTCATTTCCTTTTTTATCAATAAAACACACTTGTGTTGGTGGACATTTTGAGCGTTTGTCTTTCATGTTTGCAGTTTGGTCAAAATGTTGGGATATTTTAGTAAATAAGGTACTTTTGTTGTGCCTGATGTAAGATTTTCCATATCACACAGATTTGGGCTCTAGGAAATAACTCCTAAATGGTGAGAGGAGGAAAATGGACAGGCGCTAATGAGGCATCAGAGTACTCTGTCCACACGTAGCCGGGGATCTGCCAAAAGGTAAATATTTTTCTATGTTTTGGCCTGTCATCCACACGAAAACGGAGTTTTTTCACACGAAAACGGATCTTTTTAAAAACTCCGGCCAAAGTGAAGATCTGCGTTTTCTCCGTTTTGGGTGTCTGCGTGTGGACAGACAAAACCGGAGTTTTAAGGTCCGCAACGTCACTTTCCGCGACAAAAAGAATGCTGACATCACGTGTTTGACCTGTGTTTACACTAGCCGGCATCATGGATGCCCTCAGAGCTGCGCTCTGTCACTACCCGATCCATCAATTGTCCAAGCGCTTTTTGCTCGTTTGTTTTTGCAAGATCACAGACGAAGGACGAGGTTAAGAACGGGGGAAATACTGCCGCCTACAGGTCTGGCATGTCCTAAACAACGTATTTATCCGGGTACGTGTGGACAGAGCTTTTTGTTTTAAACGCGGTGGTGTGGATGCAAGATTTTGGAGGGGCGGATATTCGTTTTTAAAAAACCCCGGCTACGTGTGGACTAGGCCTAAAGCTAGAGTTTTCCTCTCCACTGTCGCTGCATGCTTGCTCAGCATGGGGCCTGCATGGAGTCACTGTCAGACCCTTGAAACGACTCTTGTCTTCACTAGAATAAACTGAATGAAATGAGAATCTTGTTCATTTTAATTTGAGATATTATCTCTCATCTGTCTGAGTTTAGGTCATGTCTCATTATTATTATTATTATTATTATTATTATTATTATTATTATTATTATATCCTGACTTCTCGGATACTTAGGTTCTGGTTCTGCTCACCAGCTGGTCCTGATCATGCTGGTTTGTCCGGAAACCATCAAAAGCGTGACTCTTGGTGTTCTTCTCCAGCTCTCTGATCATCAGGTCCTCGGTCCTCAGCAGGAAGTCCAGCAGCCCAGTCGGCTCGGGCTCATCGTGGTTCTGCGGACAGACCGGTTCCGGTTCTGTCTGCGTGCAGCAGGAGGCAGTAGAACTGGTCTGGACTCCTGCTTCATCCCGGAGCACAGCATCGGTCTGACAGCTCCTCTGTGCCACAAACAGAAGTCATATTTGTGTTCATGCGTTCGCTTGAAGCCGCGGGACCGGAAGTAGAACTCACCGCCTGCAGCACCTCCTGATGGGATCTCCTCCACAGCGAGCCGATGCTCACAGACGCCACAGTTTCATCTGTAAACATCTCCAACAACCTAATTCAACAACCGTGTGGAGTCAAAAAGCACCTGTCTGGAGCTCTGGCGGCCATTTTAACCAGCGTTGCCATGGTAACGGGGCGGCCAGATCCGGTGACGACAACAGGCAACTAAACTAACTTTCCTCCGATCTTTAAAGGAGCTCGAAGATCCTCTAAATCCTCATTTATATAAAGTAAAGCCGTTCGAAAACCAGGCATTAAAACTACCGCCTCCACTCAGTCTGAAGCAGCTAGTTCCGGTTAGCTTTAGCCTGTTAGCGTCACTGACTCAGTTTAACAGCGCTGAGTTTCAAATAGCAGGTACTTAAGCGAAATAAACTATAATGTTAACATGTTTACTCATTAATGATGAACTAAATCAATCCGGTGGCTGATGATAAAAGAAGGAAATGTGGAATGAAACCAAAAAGATTCACCGTAAAAACAAACGGACCTGGCAACCTGGAGAAACCACCGAGATGCGTCACTTCCGCCTCATGTCTACCCAACCATCTGGATGTGGTTTGAACTTAGGGACCTGGCCCGCTGGATCCTCAGAGCCAGACTCGGAGGTTGTAAAATGATTTTATTAAAACAGAACTGTTCTGACTCGGCTTCAGCCAGCCCAAACCCACTGGATAGAATATGGCACCATGTACAGAAGAATTCTCGTTAACAAACCAAACAGTTTCAGGTGGAAATGTTGACAAGGAGCAGCACCAGAACCGAACGTGTGATGGTTGAAGTCTCTTAGGCTCTCTGATGCTACTACTCCATGTCCACGTTTTATTTTCAGGTTCTGATACAAGTTCTAAACGTCCTTGGCTCAGGTTTGCCAGATGCAGTGCACTGATCCCGGCAGGGCTCACATCCCTGCTCTCATTGACCACAGAAACAAAAGCAGTAGTTAAATTCTGTCCTCCCACCAGAACCAGGATCTGGACTCAACCAGTTTTTATCATTCAAGTCCATTTACTCAGCCAGGAAAACCCGAACTGACCTCTGAAGCCAGAACCGGTCATGATGCATCAAAGATGCGTTAGGAACAGCTGGAGTAACGGTTACTGTAGGAAAAGGCAAAAGAACCAAACACGGAAGTATCTAAATGATTCTGACCTCCAGGAGTCACGTATGATGTCTGCATCAACTCTGGAGTAGCTGGCCCAGAAACGGCGCTGGTTCTGATCATACTAACCCAACACAGGTTCTAATCCAGGCTCTGAATTGGATCTGTAGATCCAGAACTCCAGGTCACATCTTCAACTCTTCCCATTTTGCTTCCATCTGCCAGACTTCCTTTTACTCGTTGTGGTGGTTCTGATCCAGTTCTGAAGACTCATCAGGATCCGCTGTGGGTTCTGATGATCCGTAGACCCAAGACCAAAGAAAACAAGTCTGGGATCTACAGGCTGCCACCAAACACTGCTTTAACTTCTGGAAGGAAAACAGGAAGTGATCCTCCGGACCGCTGACTGATGTCATCGGGACTCATCATCGGGAGAAATCCTGAATCCAATCAGGATTAAAGTGGAATTGGGCCGGTTCAGATGGGGGAACAGAAAGAAAGGAGAACAGGGGGACGTGAGGACAAGGGCACAGGAGGACGTTGGGTGGGATCCTTTTTGTCCACGCTGAGGATCAAAGTTCTGACTCTGACCCGTGACAACCTGGACCAGCAGCAGAGGCTAAAACCCAGTTCTCCCCTTTGGCTGCATCCTTCAGAACCTCTCCAGTTCTGCTGACCCAGATCAGTTCTCTAGAAGAACCGTCCTCAGCTGGTCCTCCTCACTCATGCTGACTGTGGCGATGGCTCCATCGTTAAACTCAAAGGACGTCCCACCGTCCACCACCATGCAGGCATCCCAACACCGAGAGCGGACACACACCCTGAGGGGACAACCAGAGACACAATCAGCTGATCAGCTACACAGGACGAGACGTTAAATCAGTGAATAGGTAGACCGGTGAACAGGTAAACCGGTGAACAGGTAGACCGGTGAACAGGTAAACCGGTGAACAGGTAGACCGGTGAACAGGTAGACCGGTGTTGAATAAATTATTTCTAGTAAAGACGGCTCTCCCTTGCCCTGCCTCCAACATGCCTCCATCTAAAAGGCTAGGTTATCCAGAGTTATCTCTGTAGTTATGCTGCTATAGGCTTAGACTGCTGGAGGACACACTGACCACTTTCCACACTCGACTACTTTCTTCTACAATAATCTGCTCTTTAACTGTATTATTTCCTGCTATGTCAGCTGTTAACTTTATTTTTTCTCTAAGTGTTTTTCTCCCCAGAAGAAGCTACAGTGATGTTCTGCTGAGCTGTGGTGGCCTCATGGAGGGAGCCATCGGCTAGCACACTGCTGCTAACCACTTAAACATTCTCCCTCTCCTGATAACATTTTACTCTCTTTGACATTGAATGTGCTACTACTAGTTTACCCGTTTAATTATAGATTCACTAGGATAAATACAATAAAGTTTATCTCCCACCAAATAGAATATTTACTAAGAAATCACAATGTAGTGTGTGTGTGTGTATCTGCTCTGTCTTCTCCATCCCCAGTGAGTCGTGGAGGATGGCTGCTTATACTGAGTCAGGATCCTCTGGAGGTTTCTTCCTGTTAAAAGGGAGTTTTCCTCTCCACTGTCGCTGCATGCTTGCTTAGTATGAGGATTGCTGTAAAGACTCTGACACTAGTCAGTGACTCGATGCAACCTGCTGGGTTCCTTATATAGGAAACTTGTTACTGATTGGTTTAATGACCTGACCTGTGTTGTTTGTGTGAAGGTCCTTGAGACGACCCTTGTTGTAATTTGGCGCTTTATAAATAAACTGAACTGAATTAAATTAAACGTGGGACATTCTCTTATTGTGAATCAAACACTATACCAGATATGCGAGCACTTTACTGAAGGAACGGACTGTCCAATCTCCACCTGGTCTGACCATGTGGTACGTCCACCTTCCTTCTCTGCATTAGGTCCACAATCTCTCTACGGTCCCAACATTAGGAGCTCCTACTCTCGGATCCAGACTCTTGTCTTTGCTCTTCTCTCTCTGCCTACAAACACACCTTCCTCCTCGCCACCATACAGCAACAGGAGTCCAGTTTCCACAGGCGCTCTGTCGGTGAACAGCACCAGTGGCAGCCATCGTTGACCCTGGCCTCCACCAATCCGGAATAAAAATCCCGTTTGTGATTGGAATATCTGATTTGTCTTGGGTTTTACCTCAGATGCCCTCCCTGACAACCATCTGCATTTATCTGGACTTGGAAGAGGCACAAGGAACCACTGGCTTGGTATTTCATGTTGTCCTCTGAGGTCTACCAGAACACCTTCGGATAAACAAAGTTAAAGAACTACAGAATCATCACTGACTTGCTGGCAAAGCCTCGCTGTCGGCTGCTGGAGAAGACTCTGTTAACGATGGGCTCTCTGACGCTGTAGAGCAGGCGCCGCTGGGCGGGGCTAAACACCAGAGACTCATTGTAGGAGTCAGTCACTGTTCAGAGACACAAACCATCAGAACACACACACACAAACACACACACACACGCACACACACCCCTCACCCTTCTGTATGAACTCGGGGCTCAGGGGCAGATCGGCACCAGCCTCCGACATTCCTGTAAGAAAACAAGATTCCAACATTCAGATGTTTTTACTCGGATTCACTCCCGACCGAATCTGCGTGAAAACACCGACGTACCGATTCTCAACACCTCCTCTACAGCCTGTTCAGCCAGCTTGTTGATGTTGTACGACCTGCAGAGAAGAACCTGTTTATTGAACCCACCAGAACCACCAGGGAGTCCCGTTCTATCTCGGCTCAGAGAGGTGATGGTTTCCAGCCTCAACATGCAGGTCCCAAACACGAAATGACACGTATAACACTCTGATGATGTTCTCCAGAAGGAACCAGATCCTCAGAACACAGCTTGAATGATAAATCAAAGCCTCTCTCACCAGGCTTTGGACCCGGTTCCGGTGCAGATGCTGAGTCCGGAGCTCTTCTGCTTCTCCCATGGGCCGTCGTCCACAGAGATCTCATAGTAGGAAGCCCTATGGAGCAAGAAGTTAGCATGGGGTTTGAAGGGTTTTACCTTCACCCTGTGGTGGACAGAGAGGTCACCTGTGAGTGGGGATGGGAGGTGGGATTAACCGGGATTACATGCATGCAGTGTTAGGGGGGAGGGCTCGGGTACCTGGAGGACAAAGACTCTCCGATGAAGATCTCATTCAGACTTCTGACAGGGAGGAGGCAGGGTTCAGAGACGGTCTGATGCAGCATTCCTGATCCTGAAACACACGTCTGGATTAGAAACGGAGACACTTCCCAACGCGAACAAGCCGCTGCTAAGAAAAGTCTTAAGAGTCTTTTCCACCAGCGCCGCTCAGCTCAGTTCCATCAGTAACCTTTTACACTAAAGAGGTTTCAAATGCACCGAACTGGGTTACAAACCGGACTGTCAGAACACAGTTGGTCACTGGTTAGCTAGGGGGCGGGGTCACTGGTTAGCTAGGGGGCGGGGTCACTGGTTAGCTTGGGGGCTGGGTCACTGGTTACCTTGGGGGCTGGGTCACTGGTTAGCTTGGGGGCGGGGTCACTGGTTACTCCAGTTTCTGGGTCTCTTCTCTTCTCTTAAAGCCTCAAACACAAATTAGAGAGGCTCCCCAGCAGATAGGGAAACCCCCGACCCATGTGGTCAAGCCTGGTTGAGAAGGTGGCGGTGAAGGGCCATGAAGTCTAGGATCAGGCCTGGTCCAAAGGCGGACTCGTACTCTGGTGTGTGTCCGTGGTGGTGATCCGGTGAGCGCGGTTGTGCTGCTCCAAACTCAGCTGCTGGTCATGCAGATCCACTGGGGTCGGGTTAATTCCCGTTCCTTCCAGGTGCAGACGGATCCTCTGGCGCCACAACCACCTGAGCAAGGCCCAGGAACAGATGTTAGGGATGCACCAAAAATTCCACCGAAAATTTTTGCCAGAAACACCTAAATCACCGAAACGGGCTGTCAGGTGAACCCGTTTTCATTTCGTTTTTACCCTGGGTATAAATGCTCACTGTGTTTGTCCTGAGGACGTTTATGATAATGACCCGCGCTTGTATGGCGCCTCTCAGAGTAAGGACTCCAAAGCGCTTTACACTACATTCACACACTGATGGTGATGAGCTACAATGTAGCCACATATATTTCAGATCACCATCGCATTTTCTTTGTCACTTCCTGCTCGCTGTTTGGTTTATTCTTGTTTTCTTCACGAGAACTCAGCCAGCAAATTTTCTGCTGCTTTTCATCCACCCTGTTCTTCTGATAATGACCCAGACTCCTTAACTTCCCTCACCCATGGTGTCCCACAAGGCTCTGTGCTGGGGCCTCTACTCTTCTCTATCTGCTTCCTCTTCAGCTTAGGCAGTTGCCCCTGCGATCTGACCCCAGATAAGCGACTGAAAATGTGTGGATGGATAGATAGATAAGATAAATAGATAAACTTTATTGTCCACCTCGAATTGAGGCAGAAATTCGCCTTTGACGTGGCTCACCTTACAATACAATCCATATCGCATTCACACAAATACATAAAAAGACAATGAAAAAGTATTAAAATGTTATTGTCGTTAAAAAATAAAATTTAAGAATTCAAAATTGTAACTGCGGTGGGAACAAATGATTTCTTATAGACACATTTCTTGGCCAACGGAACCCTAAACTTCCTTCCTGACGGACGTAACTGAAAATGTGGGTTCATGGATGGTTTGAGTCTGCACTGATCAGGGTAGCCTTCCTGTGCGCTGCTCGCTCGTGAAGAACAGAAAGTGGGATCTGAGGTGAACCTGTAATTTTACTGCCTAATTTAACAATGTGAGAGAGTTGTGTTTTGTTTATAACAGTAAGAGTTATACCAAGTTGTAATATTGAAAGTTAGAATGGATTCAATCAGTGATTTATAAACAATTGTTAGGATGTCCTTGTTCACATTGAGCGCTCTTAGCTTCCTTAGCAGGTGGAGTCTTTGCAGCGCTTTCCTGTAGACCCCGTTGCTGTGATTTGCAAAGGACAGGTGGTCATCAATTTCTGTTCCCAGATGCCTGAATGACGGAACCTGCTCCACAGGCTGACCCTGTATGCTGAGGGGTTCGAACAGGGACGTGTCTGCCTCACTGACTGCCCCACAGCACATTTCTTTAGTTTTTGAGATATTCAGCCCCAGGAGAAAGTCTTCAAATTTCTGGACCAGATTACTGACTGCCTGCTGATATTTAGACAGGTCCTCCGATGTCGTCAGCATACTTATACAGGGCCATTCTCTCACTATGGATAGATCGATGTCACACTGTCACTTAACATTCATAGGCTCATCCATTTGGACTCACGATGAGGAAGGCTGTTGTTGGTTTAGTCCAGGAAACAGCAGAGAGCGTCTCTGCTAGTAGAAGCTAACTGTTAGCATTAGCAACTCCACCACACAGCGGAACTCCTCCAGGCTTGTGTTATTTGTGGAGATAAAACATCAACGTTGCAGAGCAAACAGTCAGTGGTAGTAGAGTCGTGTTGCTGTTAGCCAATCAGAGGAGATCCTGCTGCCTGAAGCTACTTTCTCCTCTGTGTGGAAACAGGAGCCCCCACACCCCTCGTCTGACTCACAATGCTCTCGTTCCCAGTAGACCACAGCAGACGAGTGTTCAACACCTTTAGCAGGCAGCAGCTCAAATGGACAGCAGTTAAATTCAATGTTACGCTGGTTGAACTGGTTTTTACAACTAGTACTGCTCGGTTACAAGTCAACCAACTTTTCAAAGCAAAGGAAGAATACAGGCTTGCCGGATTATTAAAATGATCTATGGCTGCAGGCCTGTCCAGAACCCGGCCATATTCACTCAGTTATAACTGAGGGTTCTGGGTGTTGAGACGTTCCACAACAGAACAGTTCTTGGGTCCCTCCTGCTTTAATGTTTCACGTTGATCTAAAATACTTGATCTGAGCTAATAGGCGTTTGTCTACAGGTCATCTCCTGTTATTGCTGTATGTGTGTGTGTGTGAGACCTAGCGGGTTACTGATCTGTGTGAAGCGTGAGGATTACTGCAGCCTGTGCATCAGAGGAGGAGGTAATCCCAGACACGTTCACCAGCAGGTGGGACGTCCTCCATAACTGGATTTAGCCCGAAGACGCAGCTTCGGTTTTAGAGACCATGTGACTTGATTCCAGACGCCACAGGTTAAAACTGGTCTGTAAATCTTAGCTAAAGCCAGAGGAGTGTACATGCTGACAGGTAAATACGCACCTGAACTCACCACGGCACAGCTTCTCCAGAGCCTCTGGGAAGGCCCGTGTGTACCGAACAGGAAGGCAGAGATGCCCCTCCGACCTGCAAGAGTAACTCACATGAAGCCGGGCTGTAGTCGTGTTTCTTTGTTTCCACGAGTTCTAATAAATCAGCGTTTTACCTCTCAGGGTCGGTGTTGACTCCTACCACCGGTTTGTCCTTGCTTAAAACTTTACTGGCAACCAGAAGCATGGTCCCGTCACCTGAACAAGCAAAGCCGTTACAGAACGTACACAGGCACAAAGCTGCGGTCTCTGGTCTACTCTAGAACACACAGGCAGGTTAGGTGAAGCGCCTTGCCCAAGGACACAACAGCAGAATTCCCAGGAGCGACGTGGGTCGATTGAGCAACCCTCCGATTGCTGACAAACACGTTCTCCATCTTAGTTTTCATACGTTTGAAGTCCTTGTAGGCATGGATGAATAATTCTTGCTCTTTCTGGGAGAACACAGTTCTGTCCATTACTTCAATTCTCGTTTATCCAGCATCCATCAACTCTATTTATTTATTTAGCCTTTATTTATCCAGACGAGTCGACTGAGAACTCGTTCTCATTTACAACGAAGATCTGGCCAATAGGCAGCGACACACACATGGTTAGCTTCACACCAGAGAACAACAGGTAAGATAAAATCTCATAAACAGTCAGACATAAAGACAAGGGACTGTTCTCATATATAATGAGTACAAGCAACCAGAACAGACCTAGGAGCACTGATCAGAAACTATTGATTGCAATGATGTAATAAACCTGTCAACTGTTTTAATTTAAACTTAGTCATCACATCGCTTCAACACACAGGACCAGCTCAGCATGAAACTAACCACAGCTAAATGATACGCATGCACCCGTTTCTCATGTATGGCACAGCATGGGAGCCAAAATTAAGACTACTGCCCAGCAGCAGGAGGCTATACAAATTCCGAAGCAAACTACTGATCTGATTAATGATTAGCTGGCGCCGGTAACTGAGAGGCTGGCGCTGCTTACTGAGGAATAGCACCTTTACAGGCGTTACTACTAGATACGCTAGGGACTAGCAGCCCTCGGCTGGTCATTGACTGGTTCAAACACTCCCTCTGCTGTTTATTAGCATGGTTAGGCTAGTGTTAGCCTGGACGGGCTGGTGTTGGCATTGGAGAGGCTAGCCATTAGCGTGCCTAGGCTGGCCACTAGCTGGATTTCCTACCCCCTCGACAGACCTTAAGCATGGATAGACTGGCATTAGCATCGGAGAGGCTCGCCATTAGCATGTCTCAGAGAGTCACTAGTCAGTTAGTGGCCAGCCTAGGCACGCTAATGGCTAGCGTCTCTGATGCTAACGCCAGCCTATCCATGCTAATGGTCCATCAAGGGGGTAGGAAATCCAGCTAGTGGCCAGCCTAGGCACCCTAATGGCTATCCTCTCCGATGCTAACACCAGCCCGTCCAGGCTAACGCTAGCCTATCCATGCTAATAGACAGCAGAGGGAGTGTGTGAACCAGTCAATGACCAGCCGAGGCTGCTAGTCCCTAGTGTATCTAGTAGTAACGCCGGTAAATGTGCCATTTCTCAGTAAGCAGCGCCAACCTCTCAGTTACCGGCACCAGCTTATCATTAATCAGGTCGATAGGTTGCTTCAGAATTTATATAGCCTCCTGCTGCTGGGCAGTAGTCTTAGGCCCTGTCCACACGTAGCCGGGGGTCTGCCAAAACGTAGATATTTTTCTACGTTTAGGCCTGTCATCCACACAAAAACGGAGTTTTTTCACACGAAAACGGATCTTTTTAAAAACTCCGGCCAAAGTGAAGATCTGCGTTTTCTCCGTTTTGGGTGTCTGCGTGTGGACGGACAAAACTGGAGTTTTAAGGTCCGCAACGTCACTTTCCGCGACAAAAAATGCTGACATCACGTGTGCGACCTGTGTTTACACTAGCCGACAGCATGGAAGCCTTCAGAGCTGCGCTCTGTCACTACCCGATCCATCAATTGTCCAAGCGCTTTCTGCTTGTTTGTTTTTGCAAGCGGAATTACTGCTCCTTGCGGAAGACCACAGACGAAGGACGAGGTTAAGAACGGGGGAAGTACTGCCGCCTACAGGTCTGGCATGCCCTTAACAATGTATTTATCCGGGTACGTGTGGACAGAGTTTTTTTAAACGCGGTGGTGTGGATGCAAGTTTTTGGAGGGGCGGAAATTTGTTTTCAAAAAACCCCGGCTACGTGTGGACTAGGCCTTAATTTTGGCCCCCATACCACGCCATACTCATGCACCCCCCGTTCTCATGCACCCCGGTTCTCATGCCTGAGCTACTCTACTCTAAATACACAGAATTTAAGACATTTCTGCAGATTTAAAAAAGAAAAACTGAAATGTCAGACGGTCCTAAGTACTCAGAGCTTTGCTGCAACACTCGTATTTAATCAATCAACTTTTATTTGTATTTATTTGTTTAGAGCTTTCCATCATCTTCAAGAGACCCAAAGCTTGGAATAAAACACAAATAAAACATAGAAAACGAGAAAATAAAAGTAAAACTGGGATCGTCCTCTGCTGCCCATGGATAAAAGGAAGTGATGTCATCAACATCTGGCGGTTGCTCTGACGAAGGCAGCAGTGAACACCGAAACACGTCAGCAAAGGTAACGACAAACCCGTATCACTGTTTAATGAAGAACTAACGAAAATGAAATAAAAGTAATTTCATGTAGGAAATGTTCAGTTTAAAGGGACTGTGTGTATTTTTCCTGGCAATAGGGGGCAGTACCTACATAAATCATTGCAAGGCAGCAGTAGTTTTGTGTTCTAGTAAGACCTTAACGACGGATGGCCATTAGGGTCAAAAATCCATGGGACCACACCCGCCAGCAAAATAACAAGAACATCAGAATCCCTTTCATCGGAGGAAACGCGTGAAGACGTAGACGTGTAAAACAACAACGTTTATTAATGGTGAAAGTTTTGTAACCATTTGTTGCAAATCAGTAAATGCGTTTGTCCTCACGGGCTTCCGTAGAAGGAAGCATGGCATCCAATATGGCGTCGCCCAGAGACTTAGACCTGCCCCACGTATTTTAGAACAGATTTCTATGGTTATATGAAACCGCCAACATTTTTCAACAACTGGGCATCTTTGACTTCATTTACAACATTTGGATGGGTATTTCTAGACAACCAATAAAAAATAGCCGGTAAACACTGATGAGGTCATTTGTGCAAACAAAAGATGACAGCGAGGAGCGAGCCGTAGCTGAATATCAGCCTTCTCTCTGGAGCCTGTTAAGAGAGACAACGCACCTTTCTGGTGGAAAAGATGCAGCCAGCCCCCCCAGATGTCACGACCAGCCCCAAGGGACCCGTGTGTCGGTGCCACAAGCTCATCGAAGCGGGTTTTCAGCCGCAGGTTCACAACATCCAAAGTTGAAGCCCGAAAAGGTAAACATGCTGGTTTTTCTACTAATTTCTACTTAAATTAGTCCCGGTAATACCGTACACCGTGGTGAAAGGCGGAGGAAGCTAGACGGTGTTAAAATTTGGAACACGCCCAATCCGAACAGTTGCTCAGCAAAAACAAAGCCCTCTAAACATCCGGACCCAGGAACAGAACACGATAACAACACATAAATGATGAAAACTAGAATAAAATATGAGGAGAGCTGAAATGGACTTCCGACGTTGCCATGGAAACGTGTAAATGCTCGGCGTTCTACCTAAATAGCACCAGCTACACAGCTTTAATCAAACAGCTGGTGGTCTTTGTTGCAGTTCTGATGTCTGAGTAGTCCTCGTAGGCAGGATTTGTTCATTCTTCCTCCTCCAGGGAGGAGGAGGAGGCTCTGTCCTTTCCTTCCACTCTCACTTATCTAGCATCGATTAGCCGGGGCTGCCCACCTCGCTTACTGCTCCTTGCTTGGATTACAGAGGATTGAAACCACCTGAACATCGTTGGTGTTGCTGTCAAGCAGGGATTTATTGGGTTAGTCTCAAGTTCTGAGTTGGTTAAAGAACCGTCCCCTGATCTCCAGAGGGACGGTTCATCCCATCAGCGTCTGTAAAACCTGTCATGGTTTTTACCTCCAGCTGAAATCACAGCATCCGCCCATCGCACCACCTCTTCATTATACTCTCCTCTCTTCACAACCCGGACCTGGATGCCTTCTCTCCTACAAACAGACAGAGTTCAGGCTGTAAGGGGTAGCAGCTGAGTCCCACCAGACCACCTGGACCATCACCTACTGCAGACTCTTCACTATGTGCTCCACATTGTTGTTGTGGATGTTGTGTCTCTCCAGCAGGCCGCTGTAGCTGGAACCCTTCATCGCTAGCTGCAAAACACAACAACCAACACTCAAAGAATGTAAGGAGACAGAGAAAAGGTGTAGTGTCAAAGCATGTCGGTCTGTAGGACCACCTTTGGGTCCACCTGTAGGACCACTTTGGGTCCACCTGTATGACCACCTTTGGGTCCACCTGTATGACCACCTTTGGGTCCAACAGTAGGTCCACCAGTAGGACCACCTTTGGCTCCACCTGTAGAACCACCTTTGGGTCCACCAGTAGGACCACCTTTGGGTCCACCAGTAGGACCACCTTTGGCTCCACCAGTAGGACCACCTTTGGGTCCACCAGTAGGACCACCTTTGGGTTCAACTGTAGAACCACCTTTGGGTCCACCAGTAGGACCACCTTTGGGTCCACCTGTAGAACCACCTTTGGGTCCACCAGTAGGACCACCTTTGGGTCCACCAGTAGGACCACCTTTGGGTCCACCTGTAGAACCACCTTTGGGTCCACCAGTAGGACCACCTTTGGGTCCACCAGTAGGACCACCTTTGGGTCCACCTGTAGAACCAACTTTTGGCACCTTCATATCTGGGTCGGCGTGGACCCACCCTGATGGGTATGTGGTGTTCACATCAGTGTAGACTGTGTGTTTTCTGTGGTGAAGCGACCATCGTTTCTGACCTCCTCGCCCTGCGGTCTGCTTCAGGCTAACCCAACACACCCACTGCTGACTGACTGGCTAGCTGAAACTCACGCCTACCATTAGGGCCAGCCTCTGATTGGCAGGCAGAACCAGCTGCAGCGCGAGGACAAACTGCTGTGAGGAGCACATGCAGCAGTCTCAGTGAGAGAGCAGGAACCAATATCAGTCGCGGCTCACGGCAGCATCTTGTTTACTAAGAGACACCACAGACTTCTCCACTAATCCTTTGCCCCGCCCACATCCGTATTCCTGAGGATATGTGAACCGCAGACATCATGGTGTGAACAAAACCTGGCAGACCGACCCAACTAGACCGGACAGGGTCTGATGTGAAAAAGCCATAAGGGGCATGGATCCATCCAGAACCAGGACCTGGGCTTTTCTGTGTCCTCGGATATGTTGCTTGGATTCCAATAAGAATTGTGTGTGTGTGTGTGTGTGGTCAGAATTCAGAACATATTGAGAACTAATGATTCAGAATCACTAGAAAGTCTGACTGCTGGGAAGGATGGTTCATAAGGAGGCCTGGGTCAGGGGTTCTGGACTGGGTTAGTTGTTCTGGTCTGGGTCGGGTGTTCTGGACTGGGCTAGTTGTTCTGGTCTGGGTGAGGAGTTCTGGACTGGGTCAGGGGTTCTGTACTGGGTCAGGGGTTCTGGACTGGGTCAGGGGTTCTGGACTGGGTTAGTAGTTATGGACTGGGTCAGGAATTCTGGACTGGGTTTGTTGTTCTGGTCTGGGACAGGGGTTGAGGATGAAGTCCGTGAAGAGTGTCCCAGGTCCTTACCAACTGTTTCAGATCCTCCTCGGACAGTCCAGCGTACCGGTACCGCTGCTGTTCGAACTCATACCGGGTGGTCTTGGTGACCACCGCTACTTTATCCGGTTTGAAGCCGGCTGTCGGTGACGATGAAGCTCCGCACGCCACGGTGCGGAGAGACCGAAGAGCGAATATGCAGCTGATGGTTCGATTCCCGAATAACAGCAGGTTCACCAGCGAGCGGTGGGCCATCCCTCCGACCTGGCTTACAACCAGTCCGAACCTAGAGCCAAATGATCTGATTCGAACGGGAGTCAAGCGGCTCGGTTTCCCGTTAAAGAGGCGACATTCTGCCGGTGTCGAGCTCCGTGGGCTGAAGGTCACCCGGTTATCAGGGTCAGAGCTGAGTGTGTCTGTAAGAAAACACCAAAAGTTAACTAGTTGTTTACCTCCTCATCCAACTAGCTGGTAAACATGGTTCAAGCTAAACAAGCTAAAAGTAGCTAGCAGTTGGCTAACTATCGTAAAACCACAGAACCACAAATTCTAAACTGCTTGAACTCTTACCGGAAACCAAATTCACGCAGCAGGAAGACAATCAACCATTTAAAACACGAAGTAACACAAAAGCACTAAAGAATAAACCAACAACAAGAGAGACGTGCAAACACGCACGACACAACCTGGCGTCTAGTCTAATCTTACGTAAGTTACGTACAGCTTCTGCTGATTGGCTACACGAGCGTAAGGTCAAAGTGACGCAACGACGGCGGATGTTTTGACTGCTCCTACAAAATAAAACAGGAACATTTCAAAGAGTTCTGTCGGCTCTAGTTTGTCGTTTGAATGAAAATCGTTTTATGTAAAAGCAAAATCCTAAAACGAAAGATTTAGGGCAAATGTCCACACACAGATGAAGAAATTGGTGATTTTAATTTATTTCCTTCCACAAAATCTCATTTTTCATTCTTGATTCCTAAATAAAAACTGATTCTTCAAACAGTTGAAGTTTTTATATGAAGAAGGACTTTCATTTATTGTTGTTGT
>SSNQ01034543.1:582915-595336 GCA_006942095.1 Nothobranchius kuhntae | reverse complement strand
ACAGGTAAATACGCACCTGAACTCACCACGGCACAGCTTCTCCAGAGCCTCTGGGAAGGCCCGTGTGTACCGAACAGGAAGGCAGAGATGCCCCTCCGACCTGCAAGAGTAACTCACATGAAGCCGGGCTGTAGTCGTGTTTCTTTGTTTCCACGAGTTCTAATAAATCAGCGTTTTACCTCTCAGGGTCGGTGTTGACTCCTACCACCGGTTTGTCTTTGCTTAAAACTTTACTGGCAACCAGAAGCATGGTCCCGTCACCTGAACAAGCAAAGCCGTTACAGAACGTACACAGGCACAAAGCTGCGGTCTCTGGTCTACTCTAGAACACAGGCAGGTTAGGTGAAGCGCCTTGCCCACGGACACAACAGCAGAATTCCCAGGAGCGACGTGGGTCGATTGAGCAACCCTCCGATTGCTGACAAACACGTTCTCCATCTTAGTTTTCATACGTTTGAAGTCCTTGTAGGCATGGATGAATAATTCTTGCTCTTTCTGGGAGAACACAGTTCTTTCCATTACTTCAATTCTCGTTTATTCAGCATCCATCAACTCTATTTATTTATTTATTTAGCCTTTATTTATCCAGACGAGTCGACCTAGAACTTGTTCTCATTTACAACGAAGATCTGGCCAATAGGCAGCGACACACACATGGTTAGCTTCACACCAGAGAACAATGGGTAAGATAAAATCTGATAGTCAGGCATAAAGACAAGGAACTGTTCTCATATAGAATGAGTACAAGCAACCAGAACAGACCTAAAACAGTCTGTAACACTCAGGAGCACTGATCAGAAACTATTGATTGCAATGATGTAATAAACCTGTCAACTGTTTTAATTTAAACTTAGTCATCACTGAGTCACATCGCTTCAACACACAGGACCAGCTCAGCATGAAACTAACCACAGCTAAATGATACGCATGCAACCCGGTTCTCATGCCTGAGCTACTCTACTCTAAATACACAGAATTTAAGACATTTCTGCAGATTTAAAAAAGAAAAACTGAAATGTCAGACGGTCCTAAGTACTCAGAGCTTTGCTGCAACACTCATATTTAATCAATCAACTTTTATTTGTATTTATTTGTCTAGAGCTTTCCATCATCTTCAAGAGACCCAAAGCTTGGTATAAAACACAAATAAAACATAGAAAACGAGACATTAAAAGTAAAACTGGGATCGTCCTCTGCTGCCCGTGGATAAAAGGAAGTGATGTCATCAACATCTGGCGGTTGCTCTGACGAAGGCAGCAGTGAACACCGAAACACGTCAGCAAAGGTAACGACAAACCCGTATCACTGTTTAATGAAGAACTAACGAAAATGAAATAAAAGTAATTTCATGTAGGAAATGTTCAGTTTAAAGGGACTGTGTGTATTTTTCCTGGCAATAGGGGGCAGTACCTACATAAATCATTGCAAGGCAGCAGTAGTTTTGTGTTCTAGTAAGACCTTAACGACGGATGGCCATTAGGGTCAAAAATCCATGGGACCACACCCGCCAGCAAAATAACAAGAACATCAGAATCCCTTTCATCGGAGGAAACGCGTGAAGACGTAGACGTGTAAAACAACAACGTTTATTAATGGTGAAAGTTTTGTAACCATTTGTTGCAAATCAGTAAATGCGTTTGTCCTCACGGGCTTCCGTAGAAGGAAGCATGGCATCCAATATGGCGTCGCCCAGAGACTTGGACCTGCCCCACGTATTTTAGAACAGATTTCTATGGTTATATGAAACCGCCAACATTTTTCAACAACTGGGCATCTTTGACTTCATTTACAACATTTGGATGGGTATTTCTAGACAACCAATCAAAAATAGCCGGTAAACACTGATGAGGTCATTTGTGCAAACAAAAGATGACAGCGAGGAGCGAGCCGTAGCTGAATATCAGCCTTCTCTCTGGAGCCTGTTAAGAGAGACAACGCACCTTTCTGGTGGAAAAGATGCAGCCAGCCCCCCCAGATGTCACGACCAGCCCCAAGGGACCCGTGTGCCGGTGCCACAAGCTCATCGAAGCGGGTTTTCAGCCGCAGGTTCACAACATCCAAAGTTGAAGCCCGAAAAGGTAAACATGCTGGTTTTTCTACTAATTTCTACTTAAATTAGTCCCAGTAATACCGTACACCGTGGTGAAAGGCGGAGGAAGCTAGACGGTGTTAAAATTTGGAACACGCCCACCCTCTAAACATCCAGACTCAGGAACAGAACACGATAACGACACATAAATGATGAAAACTAGAATAAATTATGAGGAGAGCTAAAATGGACTTCCGACGTTGCCATGGAAACGTGTAAAATGCTCGGCGTTCTACCTAAATAGCACCAGCTACACAGCTTTAATCAAACAGCTGGTGGTCTTTGTTGCAGTTCTGATGTCTGAGTAGTCCTCGTAGGCAGGATTTATTCATTCTTCCTCCTCCAGGGAGGAGGAGGAGGCTCTGTCCTTTCCTTCCACTCTCACTTATCTAGCATCGATTAGCCAGGGCTGCCCACCTCGCTTACTGCTCCTTGCTTGGATTACAGAGGATTGAAACCACCTGAACATCGTTGGTGTTGCTGTCAAGCAGGGATTTATCGGGTTAGTCTCAATGCTCTGAGTTGGTTAAAGAACCGTCCCCTGATCTCCAGAGGGACGGTTCATCCCATCAGCGTCTGTAAAACCTGTCATGGTTTTTACCTCCAGCTGAAATCACAGCATCCGCCCATCGCACCACCTCTTCATTATACTCTCCTCTCTTCACAACCCGGACCTGGATGCCTTCTCTCCTACAAACAGACACATTTCAGAGTTCAGGCTGTAAGGGTAGCAGCTGAGTCCCACCAGACCACCTGGACCATCACCTACTGCAGACTCTTCACTATGTGCTCCACATTGTTGTTGTGGATGTTGTGTCTCTCCAGCAGGCCGCTGTAGCTGGAACCCTTCATCGCTAGCTGCAAAACACAACAACCAACACTCAAAGAATGTATGGAGACAGAGAAAAGGTGTAGTGTCAAAGCATGTCGGTCTGTACGACCACCAGTGGGTCCACCTGTAGAACCACCTTTGGGTCCACCTGTAGGACCACCTTTGGATCCACCAGTAGAACCACCAGTAGAACCACTTTTGGGTTCACCTGTAGAACCACCTTTGGGTCCACCAGTAGGACCACCTTTGGGTGCAACAGTAGAACCACCTTTGGGTCCACCTGTAGAACCACTTTTGGGTTCACCTGTAGAACCACCTTTGGGTCCACCAGTAGAACCACCTTTGGGTCCACCAGTAGAACCACCTTTGGGTCCACCTGTAGAACCACTTTTGGGTCCACCTGTAGAACCACCTTTGGGTCCAACAGTAGGACCACCTTTGGGTCCACCAGTAGAACCACCTTTGGGTCCACCTGTAGAACCACTTTTGGGTCCACCTGTAGAACCACCTTTGGGTCCACCAGTAGAACCACCTTTGGGTCCAACAGTAGAACCACCTTTAGGTCCACCTGTAGAACCACTTTTGGGTCCACCTGTAGAACCACCTTTAGGTCCAACAGTAGGACCACCTATGGGTCCACCAGTAGAACCACCAGTGGGTCCACCTGTAGAACCACTTTTGGGTCCACCTGTAGAACCACCTTTGGGTTCACCTGTAGAACCACCTTTGGGTCCACCAGTAGGACCACCTTTGAGTCCACGTGTTGAACCACCTTTTGGCACCTTCATATCTGGGTCGGCGCGGACCCACCCTGATGGGGTATGTGGTGTTCACCAGTGTAGACCGTGTGTTTTCTGTGGTGAAGCGACCATCGTTTCTGACCTCCTCGCCCTGCGGTCTGCTTCAGGCTGACCCAACACACCCACTGCTGACTGATTGGCTAGCTGAAACTCACGCCTACCATTAGAGCCAGCCTCTGATTGGCAGGCAGAACCAGCTGCAGCGCGAGGACAAACTGCTGTGAGGAGCACATGCAGCAGTCTCAGTGAGAGAGCAGGAACCAATATCAGAGTCCCCAAAAACGACGCGGCTCACGGCAGCATCTTGTTTACTAACTGAAGAGGACACCACAGACTTCTCCACTAATCCTTTGCCCCGCCCACATCCGTATTCCTGAGAAGGATATGTGAACCGCAGACATCATGGTGTGAACAAAACCTGGCAGACCAACCCAACTAGACCGGACAGGGTCTGATGTGAAAAAGCCATAAGGGGCATGGATCCATCCAGAACCAGGACCTGGGCTTTTCTGTGTTCTCTGTTATTTTGCTTGGATTCCAATAAGAATGGCCACATCTCTGAGAAAGAATTGGGTGTGTGTGTGTGTGTGAGGTCAGAATTCAGAACATATTGAGAACTAATGATTCAGAACCACTAGAAAGTCTGACTGCTGGGAAGGATGGTTCATAAGGAGGCCTGGGTCAGGGGTTCTGGTCTGGGTCAGGGGTTCTGGACTGGGTCAGGGGTTCTGAACTGGGTCAGGGGTTCTGGACTGGGTCGGGGGTTCTGTACTGGGTCAGGGGTTCTGGACTGAGTCAGGAGTTCTGGTCTGGGTCAGGGGTTCTGGACTGGGTCAGGGGTTCTGGACTGGGTCGGGGGTTCTGGACTGTCAGGGGTTCTGGACTGGGTTAGTCGTTCTGGACTGGGTCAGGAGTTCTAGTCTGGGTTAGTAGTTATGGACTGGGTCAGGGGTTCTGTACTGGGTTAGTCGTTCTGGACTGGGTCAGGAGTTCTAGTCTGGGTTAGTAGTTTGGACTGGGTGAGGGTTGAGGATGAAGTCCGTGAAGAGTGTCCCAGGTCCTTACCAACTGTTTCAGATCCTCCTCGGACAGTCCAGCGTACCGGTACCGCTGCTGTTCGAACTCATACCGGGTGGTCTTGGTGACCACCGCTACTTTATCCGGTTTGAAGCCGGCTGTCGGTGACGATGAAGCTCCGCACGCCACGGTGCGGAGAGACCGAAGAGCGAATATGCAGCTGATGGTTCGATTCCCGAATAACAGCAGGTTCACCAGCGAGCGGTGGGCCATCCCTCCGACCTGACTTACAACCAGTCCGAACCTAGAGCCAAATTATCTGATTCGAACGGGAGTCAAGCGGCTCGGTTTCCCGTTAAAGAGGCGACATTCTGCCGGTGTCGAGCTCCGTGGGCTGAAGGTCACCCGGTTATCAGGGTCAGAGCTGAGTGTGTCTGTAAGAAAACACCAAAAGTTAACTAGTTGTTTACCTCCTCATCCAACTAGCTGGAAAACATGGTTCAAGCTAAAAGTAGCTAGCAGTTGGCTAACTATCGTAAAACCACAGAACCACAAATTCTAAACTGCTTGAACTCTTACCGAAAACCAAATTCACGCAGCAGGAAGACAATCAACCATTTAAAACACGAAGTAACACAAAAGCACTAAAGAATAAACCAACAACAAGAGAGACGTGCAAACACGCACGACGCAGCCTGGCATCTAGTCTAATCTTACGTAAGTTACGTACAGCTTCTCCTGATTGGCTACACGAGCGTAAGGTCAAAGTGACGCAACGACGGCGGATGTTTTGACTGCTCCTACAAAATAAAACAGGAACATTTCAAAGAGTTCTGTCGGCTCTAGTTTGTCGTTTGAATGAAAATCGTTTTATGTAAAAGCAAAATCCTAAAACGAAAGATTTAGGGCAAATGTCCACACACAGATGNACCACCTTTGGGTCCACCAGTAGGACCACCTTTGGGTCCACCTGTAGAACCACCTTTGGGTCCACCAGTAGGACCACCTTTGGGTCCACCAGTAGGACCACCTTTGGGTCCACCTGTAGAACCACCTTTGGGTCCACCAGTAGGACCACCTTTGGGTCCACCAGTAGGACCACCTTTGGGTCCACCTGTAGAACCAACTTTTGGCACCTTCATATCTGGGTCGGCGTGGACCCACCCTGATGGGTATGTGGTGTTCACATCAGTGTAGACTGTGTGTTTTCTGTGGTGAAGCGACCATCGTTTCTGACCTCCTCGCCCTGCGGTCTGCTTCAGGCTAACCCAACACACCCACTGCTGACTGACTGGCTAGCTGAAACTCACGCCTACCATTAGGGCCAGCCTCTGATTGGCAGGCAGAACCAGCTGCAGCGCGAGGACAAACTGCTGTGAGGAGCACATGCAGCAGTCTCAGTGAGAGAGCAGGAACCAATATCAGTCGCGGCTCACGGCAGCATCTTGTTTACTAAGAGACACCACAGACTTCTCCACTAATCCTTTGCCCCGCCCACATCCGTATTCCTGAGGATATGTGAACCGCAGACATCATGGTGTGAACAAAACCTGGCAGACCGACCCAACTAGACCGGACAGGGTCTGATGTGAAAAAGCCATAAGGGGCATGGATCCATCCAGAACCAGGACCTGGGCTTTTCTGTGTCCTCGGATATGTTGCTTGGATTCCAATAAGAATTGTGTGTGTGTGTGTGTGTGGTCAGAATTCAGAACATATTGAGAACTAATGATTCAGAATCACTAGAAAGTCTGACTGCTGGGAAGGATGGTTCATAAGGAGGCCTGGGTCAGGGGTTCTGGACTGGGTTAGTTGTTCTGGTCTGGGTCGGGTGTTCTGGACTGGGCTAGTTGTTCTGGTCTGGGTGAGGAGTTCTGGACTGGGTCAGGGGTTCTGTACTGGGTCAGGGGTTCTGGACTGGGTCAGGGGTTCTGGACTGGGTTAGTAGTTATGGACTGGGTCAGGAATTCTGGACTGGGTTTGTTGTTCTGGTCTGGGACAGGGGTTGAGGATGAAGTCCGTGAAGAGTGTCCCAGGTCCTTACCAACTGTTTCAGATCCTCCTCGGACAGTCCAGCGTACCGGTACCGCTGCTGTTCGAACTCATACCGGGTGGTCTTGGTGACCACCGCTACTTTATCCGGTTTGAAGCCGGCTGTCGGTGACGATGAAGCTCCGCACGCCACGGTGCGGAGAGACCGAAGAGCGAATATGCAGCTGATGGTTCGATTCCCGAATAACAGCAGGTTCACCAGCGAGCGGTGGGCCATCCCTCCGACCTGGCTTACAACCAGTCCGAACCTAGAGCCAAATGATCTGATTCGAACGGGAGTCAAGCGGCTCGGTTTCCCGTTAAAGAGGCGACATTCTGCCGGTGTCGAGCTCCGTGGGCTGAAGGTCACCCGGTTATCAGGGTCAGAGCTGAGTGTGTCTGTAAGAAAACACCAAAAGTTAACTAGTTGTTTACCTCCTCATCCAACTAGCTGGTAAACATGGTTCAAGCTAAACAAGCTAAAAGTAGCTAGCAGTTGGCTAACTATCGTAAAACCACAGAACCACAAATTCTAAACTGCTTGAACTCTTACCGGAAACCAAATTCACGCAGCAGGAAGACAATCAACCATTTAAAACACGAAGTAACACAAAAGCACTAAAGAATAAACCAACAACAAGAGAGACGTGCAAACACGCACGACGCAGCCTGGCATCTAGTCTAATCTTACGTAAGTTACGTACAGCTTCTCCTGATTGGCTACACGAGCGTAAGGTCAAAGTGACGCAACGACGGCGGATGTTTTGACTGCTCCTACAAAATAAAACAGGAACATTTCAAAGAGTTCTGTCGGCTCTAGTTTGTCGTTTGAATGAAAATCGTTTTATGTAAAAGCAAAATCCTAAAACGAAAGATTTAGGGCAAATGTCCACACACAGATGAAGAAATTGGTGATTTTAATTTATTTCCTTCCACAAAATCTCATTTTTCACTCTTGATTCCTAAATAAAAACTGATTCTTCAAACAGTTGAAGTTTTTATATGAAGAAGGACTTTCATTTATTGTTGTTGTTGTTAAATCAATGGTTTTATATTTTAAGACAGTATTTTGATCCATAAAATGTCTGAACAAACAAGCAGAAATATGTAGAATTTCTTGAACATCTTTAGAAAACACACTTGTTACAAGATTTTTTTAAATGTTATGTTTGGTTAAAGTTTCAGTAGCAGATGGGGGCTCAGGAGTTGTTCGCCTTGTGACCGGTGAGTTGCCGGTTCAAATCCAGACTCTGTCAGATCTCCACCAACATGGACACATCTTGCCCAAGGACACAACAGCACAATTCCGAGGAAGCTGGGATCGATACAGGACAGCCCTCCTGAGCCACCAGTGTGTGAATGGATTAATGTAAAGTGCTTTGGAGTTCTGGAACTCCATACAGGAGTTCACCATTTACCACCTAAAGAGTTTCAGAACGGGTTCCTAATCCGAAGGATTAAAAGGTGCTCACAGATTATTCTGATGTTCTACAGAAACATTCACTCATGAATGCCTCGTGGGAATCCTGTTTGTAAAAGTCTCTCTGACCTGATTTGGGGTTTTTCTGAACTAATTACGTTCGTTTCTCTGGAGGTTATTTCTTCACACGATGAGGTCACTCAGCTCCAGATCCACTTTATTCAGCTAATTGTGGTCTGGTTTCCTCTGAGGGATTATCTCAAACTATAACACGTCCCCAATGAGGTGATCGGCATCATTTCAACATTTTTACTGTTTTCTGGCAAAAAAGAAAAGAATAAAACGACTAAAATGTTGAAACCATGAAGTACAGGAGGGACGAGGATTGTGGTGAGGGGAGACAGACCTTTCTTCAGACAGGTAAAAGCTACCCCTGAAACGGTGTCACGGGGTGGCTATTGGAGGAGATTTGTCCTCCTTGTCTTCCTCCCTCCCTCCCTCTCCTGGATGAATCTCCTCTGATCTCAGGTGGTGAAGGAGATCTTTCCCATGCTTCACATCAGACCTGCAGAAACTCCAGAAGCTCCAGAAACTCTCCAACATCTCTGCAGCTTCACAGACCCGTGCTGAAGAGGAAACACGTGGCCAAACAGGTACGTGATCAGCTGTGTGATTTCCTTCAAAAATTGATCCCAGGGCTGCTGAAGAACAGAACAAAGTCCTTTCAGATGATGCTTTTGTCTTTTTAAAGGATGTAAAATGTTCGTGTTGAACCCAAGCTTCTCAGAAAGCAGAGTAGCTATTTGATAAAATGTAAATGGATTTAGTGTCACACACATTCTGAATGAACGTTTCATGTGTGAGGGAGCAGCAGGAGGTAGAGCGGGATGTTGGAAGAGTTGTTGGGTCGGTCCCAGCTCAGGGTTGCTGTGTCCTGTAACAGGTTAGGATATAAGACCTACGGCTGTCCGGTATTTAGTTTTTACAGTGAAACTATTCATGTTGTGTTGGTAATTCATAGATCTCTGAATCTATCTCAGAACGCCTGTGCTCGGCTTCTGACCAAGTCCTCCAAACACACCCACATCACCCCGCTTCTCCTCCAGCTTCACTGGCTGCCAGTCAACTTCAGGGTTCATTTCAAGATCCTGGTTCTGGTCTATAGGGCCTTACATGGACAAGCACCATCTTACATTGGTGATCTTCTTAGTCCCTACACCCCCAGCAGGTCCCTGAGGTCCAGTGACCAAAGCCTACTGGTTGTGCAGCACCAGGCTAAAGGTCAAAGGTGACAGATCATCTGCTGCTGTGGCCCCCAGACTCTTGACCTCTCTCCCCCTGAGCCTGAGATCAGTGGACTCAGTGGTCTCCTTTAAACTCACCTGTTCAGGCTTTGGTGGGACCTTCACCACCCTCTCCTTGTTCTGCTCTTTCAACTTATTCCGCCTTTCCTGGGATCGCCATCTTTTCTTATTCTTTATTTCTTCCTTCTCATTTTTTAAATCTAAATTTTCCATTTTTTTCCTTCCCCTCCCGATTTTTTAAAATGACTTTTTATTTTTTGTTTGTTTGTATTTTAATCTTGAGAGACGCTACATGAAAATTATTTCTTCTTCTAAGAAAGTCTTTTTTCCTGTTCCAGGTTGCTAAAAAATAAAGAAATAAAATTAAATCCAAATCAGAGAAAATCTTTAAGAACAACAAATCATCTACTATTTAGTGAAGTTAAACTTTGTTTGGACAGCAGCTGAATAAAAACACGTTTATTGGATATTTTGAGGGGAAAGTCGGATAAATGATGTATTTTCTCCATCCTGGTTTTCCCTTTAGCATTCAGTGGAATTACAGTCATGGGAGCCGAACGGTTTAATATTTGACTTTTTAACTCGTGTTGTTTAAAATTCAACACCAAACGTAAACTTTCATTATTACTAAGTGTGGGGAAAACATTTCAAGCATCTTTTTTGACCTTTTAAGTAGAGTTTTGTTTTTTAGTGAATTCCTTCAACTTGTAATTATAAATAATTAGATTTTAGTTCATATCCTTCGTGGATTTTATTCGTGATTGTCATGATTTCTGTTTTTAATGCGTTTTCTGCTCTTGAGGGACTAGTTTGATTCAGTGTCTGTGAAAGGGACCGCTCCCTTCAGAAGATCAGCTGCTTCAGACAGCAGACAGACCTGTCCCGCTCCACAGAATCAGGGAGATATTCCAACAGAACTCGTACAAGCGTCAGGAGATTTAGTGTTTGTAAACCAGAGCCTCTTTGCTGTGTCTTGTGTTTGAGCAGGATGCAGCGCATCAGGGAGGGAATTCACATCCGGACCATGAAGGCCAAGAGGAAAGTAGAGGAGATTTCAAAAGAGGACATCCAGGCCTTCCTGAAGAAGAACGCTTTTGTGCTCTTCACTGTCGGAGCCGTAGTTGTAGGTGTGTTCATCTCAACCTTCTCAGACATCCGTCCCCACAGAAGAATCACCCCTCCTCTCTCCACAGGCGTTATTCTGGGATTTGCACTGCGTCCGTATAAGATGAGCTACCGTGAAGTGAAGTACTTCTCATTTCCTGGAGAGGTGCTGATGAGAATGTTGCAGATGCTGGTTCTGCCTCTACTGGTCTCCAGTCTGATCACAGGTGAGACATTAAAACTAATAAATGGTCGCTGTATTACTCGGTGGCCTCCTGAACAGCTTCTATTGGAAAAAAATATTTTGTCTTTCAGGATTGATGAGCTAATGGCTAGTCACAGCTAACGACTGCACGTAGCTAACAATCGGTTTGAGCTAAAGGCTGGTCTGAGCTAATGAGTAATCTAAGCTAACGACTGGTTTGAGCTACCAGCTAGTCTGAGCTAACTAACAGTTTGAGTTTTATCCTAGATAGCTTTGCTCCTGTTTCTTTGCCTGAGTTAACCAAACTAGTTAACTCTATGAAGACCTCTGCATGCCCCCTCCACATCTTACCCTCATCTTTGTGTAAAAGTGCTTTTCAGTCCATCGGGCCCAGCGTACTCTCTATAATTAACGCTTCTCTGGTCTCTGGTCAGGTCCCTGCTTACTTTAAGAACACTGTAATCCACCCGCTTCTTAAAAAACCGAGTCTCGACGCCTCTCTCCATAGCAGCTTCAGACCCATCTCTAAACTTCCGTTCATCTCCAAGATCTTGGAAAAGGTTGTGGCTAAACACCTCACAGCTGCTCGTGATGAACATAACATCTATGATAGCTTCCAGTCAGGTTTTCATAGAGCTCATTCTACTGAAACAGCTCTTCTTAGGGTCTCTAATGACCTTCTGACCCACAGTGATGCAGGGGACTGTTCTGTTCTGGTCCTGCTGGACCTGACTGCAGCCTTTGACACTGCTGACCATCACCTGCTACTGGAGAGGCTGAGAGACTGGGTAGGCCTATCAGGATCTGCTCTGAAGTGGTTCTCCTCTTATCTTTCTGAGTGTTCCTTTTCTGTGGCCGTCTCGAAGTTTAGGTCCTCCACCACCTCTCTTACCCATGGTGTCCCACAAGGTTCTGTGCTGGGGCCTCTGCTTTTCCTCCTCTATCTGCTTCCTCTTCAGCCCATCCTGAGCTCCTTCAAAGGAATCTCCTACCATCTTTATGCAGATGACATCCAACTGTACATCTCCTTTAAGCCCCATGAGATGTCTAAGCTGCAGCTGTTACGCACCTGCTTAGACTCTATCAAAACCTGGATGGCTGGGAGCTTTCTACAGCTGAATGAAGATAAGACTGGGATCCTCATCCGTGCCACAGACAAGTCGTCGTCGTCTTCCTCCGCTTATCCGGGTCCGGGTCGCGGGGGCAGCATCCCAACTAGGGAGCTCCAGGCCGTCCTCTCCCCGGCCTTGTCCACCAGCTCCTCCGGCAGGACCCCAAGGCGTTCCCGGACCAGATTGGAGATGTAACCTCTCCAACGTGTCCTGGGTCGACCCGGGGGCCTTCTGCCGGCAGGACATGCCCGAAACACCTCCCCGGGGAGGCGTCCAGGAGGCATCCTGACCAGACGCCCAAACCACCTCAACTGGCTCCTTTCGATCCGGAGGAGCAGCGGTTCTACTCCGAGTCCCTCCCGAATGTCCGAGCTCCTCACCCTATCTCTAAGGCTGAGCCCGGCCACCCTACGGAGGAAACTCATTTCGGCCGCTTGTATCCGCGATCTCGTTCTTTCGGTCATTACCCAAAGCTCATGACCATAGGTGAGGATTGGGACGTAGATC
>SSNQ01034543.1:550047-582905 GCA_006942095.1 Nothobranchius kuhntae | reverse complement strand
CCCAGCGTACTCTCTATAATTAACGCTTCTCTGGTCTCTGGTCAGGTCCCTGCTTACTTTAAGAACACTGTAATCCACCCGCTTCTTAAAAAACCGAGTCTCGACGCCTCTCTCCATAGCAGCTTCAGACCCATCTCTAAACTTCCGTTCATCTCCAAGATCTTGGAAAAGGTTGTGGCTAAACACCTCACAGCTGCTCGTGATGAACATAACATCTATGATAGCTTCCAGTCAGGTTTTCATAGAGCTCATTCTACTGAAACAGCTCTTCTTAGGGTCTCTAATGACCTTCTGACCCACAGTGATGCAGGGGACTGTTCTGTTCTGGTCCTGCTGGACCTGACTGCAGCCTTTGACACTGCTGACCATCACCTGCTACTGGAGAGGCTGAGAGACTGGGTAGGCCTATCAGGATCTGCTCTGAAGTGGTTCTCCTCTTATCTTTCTGAGTGTTCCTTTTCTGTGGCCGTCTCGAAGTTTAGGTCCTCCACCACCTCTCTTACCCATGGTGTCCCACAAGGTTCTGTGCTGGGGCCTCTGCTTTTCCTCCTCTATCTGCTTCCTCTTCAGCCCATCCTGAGCTCCTTCAAAGGAATCTCCTACCATCTTTATGCAGATGACATCCAACTAAACATCTCCTTTAAGCCCCATGAGATGTCTAAGCTGTAGCTGTTACACACCTGCTTAGACTCTATCAAAACCTGGATGGTGGGAGCTTTCTACAGCTGAATGAAGATAAGACTGAGATCCTCATCCGTGCCCCAGACAAGCTGGTCCCCAAAGTCAGAGACTCTCTTGGTCAGCTTGCTTCTCACACCAAACCTTCCGTCAAGAATCTTGGTGTGACCTTTGACCCAGCTCTCACCCTGGATTCTCATGTCACTGGTTGCCAGTCAACTTCAGGGTTCATTTCAAGAGCCTGGTTCTTTTTTTTTTTTTTTCATTTTAATATTTAGAATTTTTTGTTCTTGTGAATCACCTCATGATTTTTATCTTGACAGGCACTATATAAAAGATCATTTTCGTTTTGTCTTTGCGTCTTTCTAATGACTGGTTTGAGCTAACAGCTTGTCTTAGCTAATGGCTAGTCTGAGCTAATGGCTTGTTTGAGCTAAGGGCTAGTCTTAGCTAACGGCTAGTCTGAGCTAACGGCTAGACTGAGCAAATGACTGGTTTGAGCTAAGGGCTAGTCTTAGCTAACGGCTAGTCTGAGCTAATGGCTAGACTGAGCAAATGAATGGTCTGAGCTAAGGGCTAGTCTGAGCTAATGGCTATAGCCCAAATTTGACTCATCTGTCCATACTTGATAACACTCATGTTTGTTTAGGGATGGCAGCATTGGACAGCAAAGCCTCAGGAAAGATGGGCGTGAGAGCTGTGATTTACTACATGACCACCACCATAATTGCAGTCTTTATTGGGATAATCATCGTCCTCATCATCCACCCAGGAAAAGGGTCCAAGGATGAGTTTGGAAAGCAGCAGACCATTGAACAAGTCAGCCCAGCTGATGCCTTCTTAGATCTGATCAGGTGACCTAAATTATAATAAAATCTTGTCCATGTTTGACAGGAACCAGTCAACTCTACATCCGCCTCTAAATCCTTCTTTTTCTTATTGCAGGAACATGTTCCCACCAAACCTGGTCCAAGCCTGCACGCAGCAGGTGAGCTTCCGAACAAACATCAAATGTTAGTCTTCAGTGTTCTCAGTATGAAAACAAAATTGTGACCTGTGTTCAGCCACGTTTAATACAGCAACGTGTATTCAGGGCCAGAAGTTTTAAACAGTCCGTCAAGCCCAAAACAAATCAGTCAATCAATCAAGTTTAAAGTATTCAAACGAAAATACACATGAGGATTTAGTTACACACACACACACACACACACACACACACACACACACACACACACACACAGCAGTGGCTTAGGAGGTAGAGCGGGCTGTCCAGTAACAGGAGGGTTGCCGGTTTGATCCCGGCTCTCACCAGAGAATGCTGCTGTTGTGTCCTTGGGCAAGACACTTAACCCCCCTTGCCTGATGGTGGTGGTCGGAGGGACCAGTGGCGCCAAAGCTCGGCAGCTTCGCCTCTATTGGTGCGCACCAGGGCAGCTGTGGCTACATCGTAGCTCATCACCACCAGCGTGTGAATGGGTGATTGAGTGATTGTGTTGTAACGCGCCTTGGGGGGTTGTAGAACTCTACGAAGGCGCTATACAAATACAGGTCATTTAGCATTTTACGCCATAGTCGTTCCAGAAGCATCAAACTATCTCATCACAACCTGGGAACTTCTTTTGTTTCACAGTTTAAAACCAAATATGGCAAGCGGACGGTCCGCCTGACGATTACGGTGAATGACACTCTCTCCAACTCAACCAATGGCACCCAGGAGGCGATGGAGATCACCCGGGAGGAGGTGATCCCAGTGCCGGGTCAGGTGAACGGGCTGAATGCCCTTGGGTTGGTTGTGTTTTCCATGTGCTTCGGTCTAATCATCGGGAACATGAAGGAGCAGGGTCAGCTCCTCAGGGAGTTCTTCGACAGCCTCAACGAAGCTATCATGCGTCTGGTCGCCATCATCATGTGGTGAAACTTCAGATTGAACTGAAAATGTTCTGAGCATGTTGAGATCTTCCTGCAGTAACACGAGCTTCCTGTCCCCCTTCAGGTACGCTCCTGTTGGGATCCTGTTCCTCATTGCAGGAAAGATTGTGGAGATGGATGATCTGACCCAGATGGGGGGGCAGCTGGGCATGTACACCATCACAGTCATCATTGGCTTGCTGATCCACGCTGTTCTCATCCTGCCCACGCTGTATTTTGTCATCACTCGACAGAACCCCTTCATCTTCATTGCTGGACTCCTGCAGGCTCTGGTTACGGCCCTGGGTACCTCCTCCAGGTGAGTAATTCTCAAAAATACACAGTAAATCCCTCTGAAGAACCACAGATAATACATTATTTACCCTTCAGAATCCAAGGGTTTAAACGACCTGATCCCCACCGGGTCAAAAGCAAAACCTTCGTTCAGCTCAGAGCTGCTGATGTTCACCAGTGTGACTCTGGTGCTCCGGAGCATACAGGCGTGTGTAATCACAGGGACAAAAACATCAGCAGTGACCTCAGAAGTCTGGGAGGGTCAAAGGTCATTTGGAGCCCATGGGGAAAAAACACTTCAGTCTGGAGAGGACGTACCAGCAGTTCAGCTAGAGGTCAAAGGTCACAGCTCAAACTCTACAGGCCTTCGTTGTCAGGTTAGAGGTTAAAGGTCAGGACAGCTGAGGTTGATGCTCCCTTTGAACCGCAAGACTTCCAGACGACTTCCCAAAGTGTAGATATTTACCCATAATGCAACAAAGGCAATCAGCTGACCCCACAGAGGTGGAGGGCTTGACAGTTTGGGCTGGTTCTGACCCAACAGGAGATACCAAAGTCCTCTAGCCTGATGTGAGACCACAGATGTCTGCAGCTTGGACCAAACCGGGTCAAACGGAACCATGAGAGACCGATTAGTGGCTGTTAACAGCTGAATGGTGTTAGAGTATCTCTGTTCAAGTCTTTTGGGAGTGACTTGGTTCTGACTCGGTTCTGTTAAACTCGTGTCTCAGCTCTGCAACGCTTCCCGTCACCTTTAAATGTCTCGAGGAGAACAACAGGATCGATAAACGGATCACACGCTTTGTGCTGCCGGTGGGCGCTACCATCAACATGGATGGGACGGCTCTGTACGAGGCGCTGGCGGCCATCTTTATTGCCCAGGTCAACAACATGGAGATGAACTTTGGTCAGATCATCACCATCAGGTAACTAGGACTTGTACTGAGCACCGCAGCAGAACCGGAGAAGGTTAACGTGCTTGTCTCCTTCATTTGAAGCATTACAGCCACGGCAGCCAGCATCGGTGCTGCAGGCATCCCTCAGGCAGGCCTGGTTACCATGGTGATCGTACTCACCTCCGTTGGACTTCCTACTGATGACATCACTCTCATCATAGCTGTTGATTGGTTCCTGTGAGTAACGTATTGTAGTAACGTTCCTGATCACCCTGCTGAAAAAGGAGCATATGTTGTGTTTTGGTGCTGGTTTAGCTTCTGGACCAACATGAGACGCTGGTGAGGGGATGCTACTGGTCCAGCTCCAAAACACAACATGTGCTGCTTTTTCAGCAGGGTGAGCAGCAGATTTATGGTAAATGGCCTGTTTTTGTTATGGTGCCACCCTTTGGTCTGATTACTGCTTTGAACGCTCTTCGTAGTCCTTCAAGACTGTTGGAATACCGTTTCAGGTGACTTCCTCCTGAAGCTCATCAAGAAAATGCCAAGAGTGTTCAAAGCAGTCATCGCAGCAGGGTGGCTAGAAATGAAAAGAAAAGACAATAGAATAGAAAACGTGTTTTCAGTTATTTCACCTTTTCCGGTTAAGTCCATAACTCCTCATGTGTTCATTCATAGTTTTGATGCCTTCAGTGAGAACCTCCCAAAGTAAATGGTCATGAAGATAAAGACAACACATTGAACGAGGAGGTGTGTCCACACCTTTGACCTGGACTGTAGGTGGAAAAAGAAAAGAAGGAGCCCAAAAATATACAGAAAAGGCCGACGGCCCACCGCGCCGAGGGGTCGAGTTCATCTACTGCGACATGGGCGTCAGAAGCATAAACAATGTGTTTTATGGAGGGGGGGGGTGCAGAAAAATTAACATGGTGTGGATGCCATTTCCTGTTGTTAAACACCTATTTTACCTACAGTATTAAAACCTAAACTTCTCCACAAACCAGCTGATTAATGCAGAAAATACTAAAACACTAAAAAATAGAAACTCCATCCATCCTCTTCCGCTTATCCGGAGTCGGGTCGCGGGGGCAGCAGCCTACGCAGGGAGGCCCGGACTTCCCTCTCCCCAGTCACTTGGGCCAGCTCCTCCGGGGGAATCCCAAGGCGTTTCCTAGCCAGCTGAGAGACATAACCCTAATCCTAACCCTACCATATCTAACCCTGTCATACCTAACCCAAACCCTGTCACATCTAACCCTGTCATATCTAACCCTAACCCTGTCATATCTAACTCTTACCCTGTCATATCTAACCCTAACCCTGTCACATCTAACCCTGTCATATCTAACCTTAACCCTGTCATATCTAACTCTAACCCTGTCACATCTAACCCTGTCATATCTAACCCTAACCCTGTCACATCTAACCCTGTCATATCTAACTTAACCCTGTCATATCTAACCCTAACCCTGTCATATCTAACTCTAACCCTGTCATATCTAACCCTAACCCTGTCATATCTAACCCTAACCCTGTCACATCTAACCCTGTCATATCTAACCTTAACTCTGTCATATCTAACCCTAACCCTGTCATATCTTACTCTAACCCTGTCCTATCTAACCTTAACCCTGTCATACCTAACCCTAACCCTGTCACACCTAACCCTGTCATATCTAACCCTAACTCTGTCACATCTAACCCTGTCATATCTAACCGTAACCCTGTCATATCTAACCTTAACCCTGTCATATCTAACCCTGTCATATCTAACTCTAACCCTGTCATATCTAACTCTAACCCTGTCATATCTAACCCTAACCTTGTCATATCTAACCGTAACCCTGTCACATCTAACCCTGTCATATCTAACCCTAACCCTGTCACATCTAACCCTGTCATATCTAACCCTAACCCTGTCATATCTAACCCTGTCACATCTAACCCTGTCATAGCTAACCTTAACCCTGTCATATCTAACCCTAAGCCTGTCATATCTAACCCTGTCATATCTAACCCTAACCCTGTCATATCTAACCCTGTCATATCTAACCCTAACCCTGTAACATCTAACCCTGTCATATCTAACCTTAACCCTGTCATATCTAACTCTAACCCTGTCACACCTAACCCTGTCATATCTAACCCTAACCTTGTCATATCTAACCTTAACCCTGTCATATCTAACCCTAACCCTGTCACATCTAACCCTGTCATATCTAACCCTAACCCTGTCACATCTAACCCTGTCATATCTAACCCTAATCCTGTCATATCTAACCCTAACCCTGTCACATCTAACCCTAACCCTGTCACATCTAACCCTGTCATATCTAACCTTAACCCTGTCATATCTAACCCTAAGCCTGTCATATCTAACCCTGTCATATCTAACCCTAACCCTGTCATATCTAACCCTAACCCTGTCATATCTAACCCTAACCCTGTCATATCTAACCCTGTCATATCTAACCCTAACCCTGTCACATCTAACCCTGTCATATCTAACCTTAACCCTGTCATATCTAATCCTAAGCCTGTCATATCTAACCCTANTTTGTGGATTTGGAGAAGGCTTATGACCGTGTCCCCAGGGGCACCCTGTGGGGGACGCTCCAGGAGTATGGGGTGGGTGGCTTTCTGTTAAGGGCCATTCAGTCCCTTTACCAGAGGAGCGTGAGTTTGGTCCGCATAGCCGGTAGTAAGTCGGACCTGTTCCCAGTGAGGGTTGGACTCCGCCAGGGCTGCCCTTTGTCACCGGTTCTGTTCATCACTTTTATGGACAGAATTTCTAGACGCAGCCGTGGTGTGGAGTGTGTCGAGTTTGGTGGCAGGAGAATCTCGTCTCTGCTTTTTGCGGATGATGTGGTCCTCCTAGCTTCATCCAGCTCTGACCTTCAGCTCTTGCTGGGTAGGTTCGCGGCCGAATGTGAAGCGGCTGGGATGAGGATCAGCACCTCCAAATCTGAGACCATGGTTCTCGACCGGAAAAGGGTGGCTTGCCACCTCCGGGTCGGGGGAGAGGTCCTACCTCAAGTGGAGGAGTTTAAGTATCTCGGGGTCTTGTTCACGAGTGAGGGTAGGAGGGATCGGGAGATCGACAGGCGGATTGGTTCGGCGTCTGCAGTGATGCGGACGCTGAGCCGATCTGTCGTGGGGAAGAGGGAGCTGAGCCAGAAAGCCAGGCTCTCGATTTACCGGTCGATCTACGTCCCAATCCTCACCTATGGTCATGAGCTTTGGGTAATGACCGAAAGAACGAGATCGCGGATACAAGCGGCCGAAATGAGTTTCCTCCGTAGGGTGGCCGGGCTCAGCCTTAGAGATAGGGTGAGGAGCTCGGACATTCGGGAGGGACTCGGAGTAGAACCGCTGCTCCTCCGGATCGAAAGGAGTCAGTTGAGGTGGTTTGGGCATCTGGTCAGGATGCCTCCTGGACGCCTCCCCGGGGAGGTGTTTCGGGCATGTCCTGCCGGCAGAAGGCCCCCGGGTCGACCCAGGACACGTTGGAGAGGTTACATCTCCAATCTGGTCCGGGAACGCCTTGGGGTCCTGCCGGAGGAGCTGGTGGACAAGGCCGGGGAGAGGACGGCCTGGAGCTCCCTAGTTGGGATGCTGCCCCCACGACCCGGACCCGGATAAGCGGAGGAAGACGACGACGACGACGACGATATCTAACCGTAACCCTGTCACATCTAACCCTGTCATATCTAACCCTAACCCTGTCACATCTAACCCTGTCATATCTAACCCTGTCATATCTAACCCTAACCCTGTCACATCTAACCCTGTCATATCTAACCCTGTTATATCTAACCCTGTCATATCTAACCCTGTCATATCTAACCCTAACCCTGTCAAATCTAACCCTGTCACATCTAACCCTGTTATATCTAACCTTAACCCTGTCATATCTAACCCTGTCATATCTAACCCTAACCCTGTCACATCTAACCCTGTCATATCTAACCCTAACCCTGTCACATCTAACCCTGTCATATCTAACCCTGTCATATCTAACCCTAACCCTGTCATATCTAACCCTAACCCTGTCACATCTAACCCTGTCATATCTAACCGTAACCCTGTCATATCTAACCCTGTCATATCTAACCTTAACCCTGTCATATCTAACCCTGTCATATCTAACTCTAACCCTGTCATATCTAACCCTAACCTTAACCCTGTCATATCTAACCGTAACCCTGTCACATCTAACCCTGTCATATCTAACCCTAACCCTGTCAAATCTAACCCTGTCATATCTAACCCTGTCATATCTAACCCTAACCCTGTCACATCTAACCCTGTCATATCTAACCTTAACCCTGTCATATCTAACCCTGTCATCATCTAACCCTGTCATATCTAACCTTAACCCTGTCATATCTAACCCTGTCATATCTAACCCTGTCATATCTAACCCTAACCCTGTCATATCTAACCCTAACCCTGTCATATCTAACCCGGTCATATCTAACCCTAACCCTGTCACATCTAACCCTAAGCCTGTCATATCTAACCCTGTCATATCTAACCCTAACCCTGTCATATCTAACCCTAACCCTGTCATATCTAACCCTGTCATATCTAACCCTAAGCCTGTCATATCTAACCCTGTCATATCTAACCCTAACCCTGTCATATCTAATGCTAGGTAAGGCTCCTTCTAACATTGGTCCAGTAAACTAATGCTTAGGCGGCTCAGGGGCGGGAACAGAAGGCCTTAGCGACTAGCTAACAAAGTAGCGCTCTGATGACGGAAACGGCGTAGGAGAAGAGAGCGGGAGCCCAGGCCTCGCGTCCCAACAGGGAGCATGGAAGGCCTGCCTCCACGATTAAATAAATGAGTCAGTACCCGTCCAGGGGATGTCCTCCTCCCCCGAGTCTCGTGCTACATCTTCTCTACACCACTGAATATTTTTGAGTTTTCACAGCCGCATAATTAGCTTTCCTGTTCTAAATGTTTCAGTTAGAATAACCTGGACAGAAAGGACTTGTCTAAAGCTTTTGCCCTCCGCCAACGACAGACCGATTCTAATTATTAGATTCCTGCTGCTGCATGAAATGTTTCAACTTCTGGATCTCTGGTTTATCCAATCAATCATGTTTTTGTCACTGATTTTTAATTAGTTTGATTTTTAAAGGAGACATGATCCGATGTCGGCAGTTTTAGTCGTGACAGTTTCAGTACCTTTCAATATGCCGACGCCCCCGTGGCCCTGCCCAGCATCCCGGATGAGGAGCTACATTTAGCTGCTGCTGATGTTTCCTCTGGTAAAGAACCAGAGAATTCTTGGTGAAAACACCAATTCCCAACACATTCTCACACCTGAAGCATCTAAAACTGACGATGCGTTTGTTTCCTATACGTGATGGAACTGCCGACGAGGGGAGAGGCGACGCGCGGTGCCAGAGCGTCAAGTTTCCGAAGCCAGACAGAAAACGCACATTTCACCAATGTTTAACCTCTGACCTCCTGTTGTTTGACCTGCCCCTCCCCCCATCCTAACCTTAACCCTGTTTCTCGTTCTAAACTTCTCGTTAACCGCGTTGGAGAGGTACGTTACCTCTAGAAACAAAGTTTAGCGTGCGCACTGGCACAGCGCGGCGCCTCCCCAAACGCTCGGTCACCATGGTCAGTTTTAGCCGCTTCGGGTGTGAGGATGTGTAAACTCCAAGATGCTCCTGCTTATTTTCCCCTTCCCTTGTGCTTGGCTCCAGGGACCGTCTTCGTACCACCACCAACGTGTTGGGAGACTCGATCGGAGCCGGGATTGTGGAGTTCCTTTCCCGACACGAGCTCCACAGCAGAGATGTGGAGATGGGGAACTCTGTGCTGGAGGAGAAGGAGAGGAAGAAACCCTACAAGCTCATCTCTCAGGACAGCGATCTTGAAAATGACAAAGGCACTCACAGGGAATCCAACATGTAGCTCATCAGGAGCAGAACCAGGTTCTGTCTGTGGAACCCGAAGGTCACACGAAACACTCCTGTGCTGTGGTTTCAGAGGTGGTGTGTTTAGTGTCATCTGTTCTGGTTTTCACTCGTTCACAAGCTGAGGGTGAAAAACAGAGAATTAAAATCTGAAAGTTTGTGAGAAGAACGTTAGTTAGAGGTGTGTGTGAAGACTAGTGTAGATGTTTCCTCTGGAGCCAAACAGGTTTAATCAGTAAATAAACAAAACTTTAAGAGGTTCCACTGTCCGACTGGATCATTAAAATAAATAAAAGTAAAACAATTTGATGCTTCGTGTGCATGTGTGCATGCGCGTGTGTGTGTGTGTGTGTGTGTGCATGCGTGTGTGTGTGTGTGTGTGTGTGTGTGTGTGTGTGTGTGTGTGTGTGTGTGTGCATGCGTGTGTGTGTGTGTGTGTAATGATAATCAGACTGAACTGAATCTGGGTCAAACTTCAGCCAAAGTCCAAAAAAGAAACTGGTGAAGTGGATCAGAACCATTTAAAAGAGTCACCAGATGGTTTGGGAATGAAATGGACAACGAGGAGGAACGGACCTGATCAGGGGTTCTGGATTGGATCAGGTCACTGGTTGTTTGGATCGCTTTTATTTCCATTAGTAAACAGATTTTCTATAACGTGTTAAGGATGTTAGAGACATTTGGGACATTAGAGATGGTCACGTCCTCAGAAGCTTTCCATCAATCGGACCTATATAGTGGAACTGAGTAGAAACATATGACAACCCACGGGGAATTCACCCTACAACTTATTAAAGCCTCTCACAGCAGCAGGAAAAGGATTCCTTCACGTCTGAAGATGACTCAGACTCTGAGTCAGATCTTACCAGGATGGAGAACCATCAGAAACACTTTGATCAGACCTGAGGTTAGCGACGAAGAGGAATTCTGATCAAAGGTCGTCCTAAAGAACAGGTTGGGATGAATCGGTTCTTGTTGGAGAACATCAGGTCCCAGAAATTCAACTTAATGATTAAATTGTTAGTTAGGAACCCTCTGACAGCGCGGGACTAGAACCAGCCTGAATAAAGCTCAGCCACGTGGGCCTCACTAAACGTCTGCTTACAGAAATGTTAACGCTGTAACCAGTGAATCATCAGGGTTAGGCCTGACTGAACCAGGACTGCTAAGACGGTCTGGAGATGTCCATTTACAGAGTGACCGTGGCCTTCTGAGGGACGTCTCAGAGACCTGGACATACAGAGGAGGACAGTGAAGTATTCCAGGGCAGACAACAGCGTTCATGGCATGAGCCTAACACTCACCATCCGCACGTTGTTGTTGTTCTGTGCTGCTTATTTAAAATGCTAAAACGGTAAATGTATTTGAATTGCACCTTTTTAGGGTCCCAGCACCATCAGTCATCCACATTCACACACCGGTGATGATGAGCTACATGGTAGCCACAGCTGCAAACAGAGGCGAGACTGTCGAGCACTGGCACCACCAGCAGGCAAGGAGGGTCAGGTGTCTTGCCCAAGGACACAACAGCAGAATTCTCTGGTGTCAGCTGGGATCAAACCCACAACCTTCTGATTACTGTACAGCCTGCTCTACCTCCTGAGCTGCTGCTGCTGCCTTCAATCAAACCAAACATCCTCGTCACGGTTCAGAAGGGTGGTCGGTTAAATACTGCAGCTTCTTGTGGTTTGGAGCAGATCCGGAGGCCCGGGGCAGCAGAGGAAATGAGCCGCTCACACAATCCTCACTTGTACAAATCGAGACTGTGGGTAGCGTCTTGTGATTCATCAGACTAACTGGGAGTATGGGGAAAGATCATCCGGCTGATAAGAGTAATCCCAAAATAAAGATCCATAAAAGATGTAGATTAGTTTTATAATCTCTATAATTAGATGAAGAGTTTGAGTTTAAAGGGTCATGGTTTTATTCATCAGACTCCACTTACAGAAGTCCAGCTTCGTCCTAATACATTAAAAATGAAAACACGTGTGTTTGGGTCGTTGTCTCTTTGTTGGTGAATGACCTGTATTTATATACAGTAGTGTACATACACTCACCTCAGTAGTGATGAAGTACTGTGAACGCCCGGTCAGAGACTTCGTCATTTCTTCACTACCAGACACACTGGACCCACTACAGTTCGCTTACCGTCCAAATCGTTCTACAGACGATGCCATCTGTCATCTCCTCCACACATCACTCACTCACTAGACACTAGAAGGGGGAATTATGTTAAAATGCTCTTCATCGACTACAGCTCTGCATTTAATACCATAATTCCCTCCACACTCACCACCAAACTGGAGCACCTGGGACTGAGCTCATCTATGTGCCAGTGGATCTCCAACTTCCTAACTGGCAGTAATGATGGGCGGACATGTCTCAGCCTCCACCACTCTCAGCACTGGAGCCCCCCAGGGGTGTGTTTTAAGCCCCCTGCTGTACTCTTTGTACACATACGACTGTGTGGCCAGTACCAGCTCCACCACCATCATTAAGTTTGCTGACGACACCGTTGTGGTGGGCCAGATCTCTGACAACAACGAGGCGGCCTACTTGAAGGAGGTTAGGAAACTGGAGACCTGGTGCCAGAGGAACAAGCTCCTTCTAAACGTCAGTAAAACGAAGGAGTTGATGGTGGACTTCAGTACTAAGCAGGAGAGGAACTACCAGATCCCCGTCATCAACGAGTGCCCAGTGGAGAGAGTGGGCAGCTTCAAATACCTCGGTGTTCACATCACGCAGGACCTGTCATGGTCCTGTCACATCAACAGCGTGGTGAAAAAGGCCCGACAGCGTCTCTACTACCTCCGACGCTTGAGAGACTTCCGACTGCCCCCCAGGGTGCTCAGGAACTTTTACTCGTGCACCATAGAGAGCATCCTGACGGGGAACATCATAACCTGGTTCGGGAACAGCACCATGCAGGACACGAGCTCTACAGAGGGTTATACGATCAGCTGAGCGCACCATCCGCTCCGAGCTCCCTGAACTGCACTCAATCTACAGCAGGCGGTGCTGGACCAAGGCCAGGAAGATCGTGAAGGACCTCCGCCATCCCAACAACAGACTGTTCTCTCTGTTGAGGTCAGGAAAGCGATTCCGCTCCCTGAAGACCAACACAGAGAGGCTGAGGAGGAGTTTCTTCACTGCATTTCGTACTGTGTATGACTGTGTACGTGACAAATAAAATTTGAATTTGATTTTATAGAGTTTCACAACCCCCCAAGTGCTTGACAACACAATCACACACACGTCTAAGTGCACAAATATGAAGACTATAAAACTTGTAGAAAACAAAAATGAGTAGAACATTACACACACACACACACACACACACACACACACGGAAATTGGTCCGATCACGTGATTTTGAACGATCAGAAATAAACTGGGACCTCGGGCTGTGAGGATCTCTACTGGGATGCCGTGTAATCTAAATATGTGTTTCACTGACAGATTGGCCGACTCTGTGAAGGAGGGAAGGGATTTTAATGGCATCAGGTGGCAGGCCTTGGAGAACCTCTCCACCACCGTCATGATTACAGAGAATTCTCGAGAAGGGGGTAGACCAGTAACAAAATCCATTGCAATATGGGACCAAGGTCTAGAAGGAGCAGGTAATGGGTTTAGCAGGCCAAAAGGTGGTTGGTTGAGAATTAAAAAGAGAGATCATATCTCTCCTGTCTTAGCTTCCCTACATTGGCTACCTGTTAAATTCAGAATAGATTTTAAGATCCTTCTTCTCACATATAAAGCTCTTAATAACCAAGCTCCATCATACATCAGTGATCTGATTGTTCCATATGTTCCTAACCGAGCACTTCGCTCTCAGACTGCAGGTTTACTGGTGGTTCCCAGAATATCTAAAATTAGGATGGGAGGCAGATCTTTTAGCTATCAGGCTCCTCTCCTGTGGAACCAGCTCCCAGCCTTAGTCCGTGAGGCAGACATCTAGTCTACTTTTAAGACTAGGCTTAAAACATTTTTATTTGATAGGGCCTATGGTTAAAATCTGATGTTAGCCTAGATCTGGACAAGTGGGGGAGTAGAGGGAGGTGGAGTGTACAGTCGGTAAAGACGGCTCTCCCTTGTCCTGCCTCCAACATGCCTCCATCTAAAAGGCTAGGTTATCCAGAGTTATCTCTGTAGTTATGCTGCTATAGGCTTAGACTGCTGGAGGATACACTGACCACTTTCCTCACTCNGGAATATTGCTAAGATTAGAAGCATCCTTTCCAGGAGTGATGCTGAAAAACTAGTTCATGCATTTATTACATCAAGACTGGATTACTGTAATTCATTACTCTCAGGAAGTCCACAGAATGTAGTTAAAAGTCTTCAGCTTGTCCAAAATGCTGCAGCTAGAGTTCTGATGAGAATTAAAAAGAGAGATCATATCTCTCCTGTCTTAGCTTCCCTACATTGGCTACCTGTTAAATTCAGAATAGATTTTAAGATCCTTCTTCTCACATATAAAGCTCTTAATAACCAAGCTCCATCATACATCAGTGATCTGATTGTTCCATATGTTCCTAACCGAGCACTTCGCTCTCAGACTGCAGGTTTACTGGTGGTTCCCAGAATATCTAAAATTAGGATGGGAGGCAGATCTTTTAGCTATCAGGCTCCTCTCCTGTGGAACCAGCTCCCAGCCTTAGTCCGTGAGGCAGACATCTAGTCTACTTTTAAGACTAGGCTTAAAACATTTTTATTTGATAGGGCCTATGGTTAAAATCTGATGTTAGCCCAGATCTGGACAAGTGGGGGAGTAGAGGGAGGCGGAGTGTACAGTCGGTAAAGACGGCTCTCCCTTGCCCTGCCTCCAACATGCCTCCATCTAAAAGGCTAGGTTATCCAGAGTTATCTCTGTAGTTATGCTGCTATAGGCTTAGACTGCTGGAGGATACACTGACCACTTTCCTCACTCGACTACTTTCTTCTAGATTCTGCACACTGCTGCTAACCACTTAAACATTCTCCCTCTCCTGATAATAACATTTTATCTTCTTTAACAAAGAATGTGCTACTACTAGTTTACCCTTTTAATCATAGATTCATACAATAAAGTTTATATCTTACTAAAAACAATAATTACTAAGAAATCATAGGTGTGTGTGTGTGTGTGTGTGTGTGTGTGTGTGTGTGTGTGTGTGTGTGTGTGCATGCGTGCATACGTGCATGCATGCGTGTGTGTGTGTGTGTGCTGTCTTCTCCATCCCCAGTAAGTCGTGGAGGATAGCTGCTTATACTGAGCCAGGATCCTCTGGAGGTTTCTTCCTGTTAAAAGGGAGTTTTCCTCTCCACTGTTGCTGCATGCTTGCTTAGTATGAGGATTGCTGTAAAGACTCGGGAACTAGTCAGTGACTCGATGCCACCTGCTGGGTTCCTTATATAGGAAACTTGTTACTGACTGGCTTAATGACCTGACCTGTGTTGTTCACTGCGTGAAGGTCCTTGAGACGACTCGTCCTGATTTGACGCTTTATAAATAAACTGAATTGAATTGCTACGCTCTCGGTTGTACTGACAGGGTAGAGAAGTCCTAGAGCAAAATGTTTCTGCCAGTTCACGTGCTTCACTCTCTTGCGGAGCTGGCAGGGAAGGATAAATCAGGCTTTGGCAGCTTGAGGCTGTTGGCGGAGGTGGTGGGGGTGAATGCACAAGCGGGATTTACCTTGGTGACCCAGATGGACAATTGGCAGCAACTCTAACATTTCTGTTCGTCCTCCTGGCACCTTTTCTACAGTTCGCACTGAAATATTTGGCCTCAGATTATATTTTAGCGTTGCTGTTGGGCTTGTGAACGTTTCTAGTTCCTGCCGCCCCTCCTCCAGCCAGCTGGAAGGGTTGTTCTAGTTTACACAGACATGTTTGTTTTTACTAATGTGTGACCTGTCAGACCGAGTTATGAACACAACACAGTCTCTGACTTATAGTCTTACATAAACGTGTTCCTGCAGCCTTGTTGTTTTGATTTTCGGTGATTAAACGGTTCAAATCCGGGCAGAAGCGTGTCGGAACCATAATCGGTGTGAATGCGGTTTCCCGTGCCCTGACTCATATTCACCGGGAGGTGGCGGCAGGGCAGCAAGTGGACCGGGCTGCCGCTGCAGAAGGAGCGCACCGACACGTTTCCGGATCTCACGGTGAATCACGCAGAGGAACGCTTCAGAACCATCCGAACCATGGCGCCAGCTGCGGACCTCGGCCGGGTTCTGTGCATCATCACCGGGGCCTCCAGAGGCTTTGGCCGGGCCGCGGTTAAAGAGCTGGCCCGGTTGGTGAGACCCGGATCGGTGCTGGTCCCGGTGGCCCGGTCTGGGGAAGACTTGCTGACTCTGCAGGCCGAGCTGACCCAGTCCGAACCGGGCCGAACCGGGCTGAAGGTGGAGGTGGTGGTGGCTGACGTCGGACAGACGGAGGGTCTCGAGAACATCATCAGAACCTCCAAAAAGGCTTCAAACGAGGACCTGGACCACGTGATTCTGATCAACAATGCGGGTAAGAGTTCGGTACCGCTGCAGGTCCAAACACAGTTTATGACTGAGACTAATCTAACCAGCTCTGAGCAGAACCCACGAGGAGCTGGAGCTGGCAGTCAGGTGGGTCAGAACCTTAGGTCCCGTCAGAGTTGGTGTGTACCGGTCTTCTCCTGTGGTTCTGATGGTGTCTGTCCCTGAAGACCTGTGAGCAGGTCCAGGAGCTGCTATGACAGCAATCAGCTGTTTTCTCAGCAGCATGGTGCTACATTTCAGTTCTGCATTAAAGGTGTGGTAAACCTGCAGGGGGCGGAGTCAGCCTGCCCTAACCCTTAAGCTTGGTTTATGCTTGACGCATTCACTTTCCGCGCGGTGATGCGGCTCGCGGATGGAACGCGCTTCACAACTCGCAGCGTTTATGGTTTGTGCGGCTTGTCTCTGCAGTGAGCCAATATTCTCCCAAACTGTAGGGGGCAGCATGGAGCTCTACGGCATGCATCCAACACTACACCATAGTAGAAGTAGAAATCACTGTTTACAACATGGCATTTCAGCATTTTTAACAGCGTTCTCGTCTTTTCCGACAGTGCGAGCTATTTCTCTCCAAGAATTATTAACAACATGTTGATCACGGTGATCTTTGAGAGCTGAATCATACAAATGTCTTTATTTACGAACTTCTGCCGTGCCGGTCCGCCATGTTTTTCCGCGTCCGACCGTCCGCGTGGTTAGAAATTTTCCGAGGTGCGCGTTGCGGAAATCTTGGGCCGTGCGGAGACGCGGTGGAGGGGCGTGGTTGTTAAAATGACGCAAAATGACGCAACTTTTCCGCGCGGAGCCGTGCGGACCTCGCGGACGCGTCAAGCATAAACCAACCCTTACCCTGTCACTGGCTCGAGCTGAACCTGATGAGATGCTGAGAGGACGAACAGAAGCGACTTAGTCTCAGAATTATTCGATCAGACTTTTGCCAGAGATTTAAGTCACTGATGTTTTTATCTCTTAAATATTTAGAAATTTGTTTTCATTTTACAATAAATACTTTTTTTTTTATAAAGTAAGAAGAAACATGGCAACAGTAGGTTATTTATTTCAGTGGGGTGTTGATATTTGTGGAAAATAATTTAAAAATAAACATAAATGGATCTAAAAATGTTACTGGTCCTCTTCTGTTGTGGAAATTCAGTAGAAATTTAAAACTCTGATAAATTGATTAAATCTGCACATTTTTATTGAGTTTGATTTACATAAAAAAAAAGGATTTCACAGTTTTAAAAGGTTAGAGCTGAAGTCCCTCAGAGCCGCTTTAGAAGAGCCTGAGTTAGCCTGGAAGATTATTTCATCAAGTAGGACCTGTGGTTAGCTGGCTCATGTAAAACACGTCATGTCTTGAAAGAATCGGAACCGGGAATCGATAGGAACCGGAATGGAAAGGAGGAATTGGAATTGTTCAAAATCAAACGACGCCCAACCCTACCCAGGTGGCTTCTGGTGGACGGTTCCACGTCTGATGAGAGGGTGATGGACTGAATAAATAATTATTGTCGATTCAAAAGGACGGTTCATGTACCGCTTAAACAATTCCCCTGAAACATCTATTAAACTTCTTTTAGCTTCGGACATGCTTCCACTCTCGTCTGCGGTCTTCCATCAGAAGTGTCACAGGTGTTTCTGTGACGCTTCTTTATCAGCTGTTCTTCTGGTGGGCGCGACCGACCCGGTTCTGTCAGATCCACCGGTTCCTCAGCCAGAAATAAGGAAACATGAACATTGGAACATGAACAGAGATGAGTGGGCCTATCAGCTGTCTCGCACCTGGGATTCCTTTCTCCAAAGACCAGCCAGTGGAGGTGGGCCCACCAGAACACCTGTGACACTTCTGATGAAGACCGCAGACGAGGGTGGAAACATGTAAAGATAACTAGAAACACCGTCATGTCCAAAGCTGAAAGGACCTCATTCTATATTTAAAAAGAGGACTTAATGAACATGTAAAGGACTGAAACATCTAGGCCCTGTCACTGGCTCGAGCTGAACCTGACGAGATGCTGAGAGGACGAACAGAAGCGACTTAGTCTCAGAATTATTCGATCAGACTTTTGCCAGAGATTTAAGTCAGTGATGTTTTTATCTCTTAAATATTTAGAAATTTGTTTTCATTTTACAATAAATACTTTTTTTATAAAGTAAGAAGAAACATGGCAACAGTAGGTTATTTATTTCAGTGGGGTGTTGATATTTGTGGAAAATAATTTAAAAATAAACATAAATGGATCTAAAAATGTTACTGGTCCTTTTCTGTTGTGGAAATTCAGTAGAAATTTAAAACTCTGATAAATTGATTAAATCTGCACATTTTTATTGAGTTTGATTTACATTAAAAAAGGATTTCACAGTTTTAAAAGGTTACAACTGAAGTCCCTCAGAGCCGCTTTAGAAGAGCCTGAGTTAGCCTGGAAGATTATTTCATCAAGTAGGACCTGCGGTTAGCTGGCTCATGTAAAACACGTCATGTCTTGAAAGAATCTGAACCGGGAATCGATAGGAACCGGAATGGAAAGGAGGAATTGGAATTGTTCAAAATCAAACGATGCCCAACCCTACCCAGGGGGCTTCTGGTGGACGGTTCCACGTCTGATGAGAGGGTGATGGACTGAATAAATAATTATTGTCGATTCAAAAGGACGGTTCATGTACCGCTTAAACAATTCCCCTGAAACATCTATTAAACTTCTTTTAGCTTCGGACATGCTTCCACTCTCGTCTGCGGTCTTCATCAGAAGTGTCACAGGTGTTTCTGTGACGCTTCTTTATCAGCTGTTCTTCTGGTGGGCGCGACCGACCCGGTTCTGTCAGATCCACCGGTTCCTCAGCCAGAAATAAGGAAACATGAACATTGGAACATGAACAGAGATGAGTGGGCCTATCAGCTGTCTCGCACCTGGGATTTCTTTCTCCAAAGACCAGCCAGTGGAGGTGGGCCCACCAGAACACCTGTGACACTTCTGATGAAGACCGCAGACGAGGGTGGAAGCATGTAATGGTAACTAGAAACACCGTCATGTCCGAAGCTGAAAGGAACTCGTTCGATATTTAAAAAGAGGACTTAATGAACATGTAAAGGACTGAAACATCTAGGAATTCATTACTCTCAGGAAGTCCACAGAATGTAGATAAAGGTCTTCAGCTTGTCCAAAACGCTGCAGCTAGAGTTCTGATGAGAATTAAAAAGAGAGATCATATCTCTCCTGTCTTAGCTTCCCTACATTGGCTGCCTGTTAAATTCAGAATAGATTTTAAGATCCTTCTTCTCACATATAAAGCTCTTAATAATCAAGGTCCATCATATGATTGTTCCATACGTTCCTAACCGAGCACTTCGCTCTCAAACTGCAGGTCTACTGGTGGTTCCCAGAATATCTAAAATTAGGATGGGAGGCAGATCTTTTAGTTATCAGGCTCCTCTCTTGTGGAACCAGCTCCCAGCTTTAGTCCGTGAGGCAGACACTTTGTCTACTTTTAAGAATAGGCTTAAAACATTTTTATTTGATAGGGCCTATGGTTAAAATCTGATGTTAGCCCAGATCTGGACAAGTAGGGGAGTAGAGGGAGGTGGAGTGTACAGTCGGTAAAGACGACTCTCCCTTGCCCTGCCTCCAACATGCCTCCATCTAAAAGGCTAGGTTATCCAGAGTTATCTCTGTAGTTATGCTGCTATAGGCTTAGACTGCTGGAGGACACACTGACCACTTTCCACACTCGACTACTTTCTTCTACAGTCTGCTCTTTAACTGTATTATTTCCTGCTATTTCAGCTGTTAACTTTATTTTTTCTCTAAGTGTTTTTCTCCCCAGAAGAAGCTACAATGATGTTCTGATGAGCTGTGGTGGCCTCATGGTGGGGGCCATCATCTAGCACACTGCTGCTAACCACTTAAACATTCTCCCTCTCCTGATAATAACATTTTACTCTCTTTGACATTGAATGTGCTACTACTAGTTTACCCGTTTAATTATAGATTCACTAGGATAAATACAATAAAGTTTATCTCTCACCAAATAGAATATTTACTAAGAAATCACGGTGTAACCATGGACACATTGCTTGGTGTGTGTGTGTGTGTGTGTGTGTGTGTGTGTGTGTGTGTGTGTGTGTGTGTGTGCGCGCGCGCGCTCTGTCTTCTCGATCCCCAGTGAGTCGTGGAGGATGGCTGCTTATACTGAGCCAGGATTTTCTGGAGGTTTCTTCCTGTTAAAAGGGAGTTTTTCTCTCCACTGTCGCTGCATGCTTGCTTAGTATGAGAATTGCATCAAGTCACTGACACTAGTCAGTGACTTGATGCAATTTGCTGGGTTCCTTATATAGGAAACATTATTTCTGATTGGCCTAATGAACTGACCTGAATTGGAATGTTTATTATGTGAAGTGCCTTGAGACGACTCTTGTCGTGATTTGGCGCTTTATAAATAAACTTGAATTGAATTGAATGAGCATAAACAAAGATGGCGCTGAGGTAGGTCTTGAATACTCTGTGAGGGTCAGGTCTCACGTGGACGGTCTCGAGTTTACAGTTTGATGAGACACGGGTAGGAACTGTCCCAGAGACAGACGGGTCTTCTGTCTGTGTCCTTGTCTCTAGAAGAGCAGCCTGACTCTCCTGTGGTTTGTGTCCTCCAGCCTCTCTAGGGGATGTGTCCCGTTACACTAAAAGCTTCACGGAGATGTCTGAGGTGGACTCGTACCTGTCCCTGAACGTCAGCTCCGCTCTCTGTCTCACTGCCAGAGTCCTGCAGGCCTTCCCACAACGTCCTGGTCTACGGAGGACCGTCGTCAACGTTACGTCTCTCTGCGCCCTGCAGCCTTTCTGCTCCTGGGTTCTCTACTGCACTGGGAAAGCTGCTCGGGAGATGATGTTCAGGGTTCTGGCTCAGGAGGAACCGGACCTCCGGGTTCTGAACTACTCTCCAGGTAGGTCCAGGGTCTGGTCCAACACTGGGATGTATCTGAGACACTGAATCTGAACAATGAACCTCAAATACCCTTTTTTCCTTGGAGGAGACGGGAACACCAGAACTTTTCATTCTCAGCTGCATCAGAAACAGGCAGAACTGTTGGAAACAGAAATGGTTTCCATCTCTAGGAAATGAACTTCCTGTTTTTCCTCAAGGGCATCATGAAGCGTTCCGGGTTCAGATGCATCCAACCTCCGTGTTTATATTTATTTGTCCACATCGTCTCCTGAAAGGACTCCTCTGTTGGTGGTTAAGACGTCTCTGGTCTCACCAGGAACAGAGGTAGCTCGTATGCTGCCAAGTTTGGCTGAAACTTCTGTTCAGCGTTGTCACGGTTGCTAGGCAACAGGGCATACGCTAAGGTAAGACCCCGGTTTCACCTTTGGTCTTGCTGGTCTTGCGTTCCTGGCTAAAGGATGTCAGTGTGGGACCTGGCCGGGGTTTGTCTCTGTGCCACGAATCCGTGCACCGCCACACCCTCGATGGTCGTGGAGATCTCCAGCGGTCAGCTCCGTCAGTTTAGTTTTCTAAACGAATTGTTTTTATTTGTTTCTTGTTCCAGGACCTCTGGACACCAACATGCAGGTGGAGGCCCGGTCCAAAACGGCCGACCCGCACATGAAGAAGACGTTCTCTGACATGTTCTCTGGAGGTCAGCTGCTCACCTGTGAGGCGTCCTGCTCCAAACTGATGAAGATTCTGCTGGAGGACACCTTCACGTCAGGGACCCACATTGATGTCTTTGATGTGTAAAAGCAGAACCCACCTTCCCTAGAACCCGCATTCTTCTTTTTAACTGGAATCGAAAAGTTTTAATCGTGTTTTTTAGGTTTTCTGTCACGTCGGGTTCACATTCAGAACTTCAGCGTATTTTCTAGAGTCCAAGGCCTTCATTCATCAACCGTACTTACACACAGATCTGAGCCCGTGTGGTGCGTAGCAACGATTTACAACTGGTGTGGTATTTACCATCTTGTACCTGTGTGTAGAAACGTTCCTGAACATCAGAACAGCTCTGGCCATGCGTAGGAGCAGCATCTAGTGGTAGAATGGGGTACTACAACACTGAAGGTCTCAGCCATCCTTTAAATTTTTGACCCAGTCAGTAATGATGTCTGTGTGGAAACGGCTTCATCCGATGTCCCTTACGGCTGTCAGGACCTAGAAGGACACCTGTGACCCACGGGAACCTGACGGGTAGCGTGGCTGATCTGCTGTTGAGGACCTGGCAGAGCGAGCTCTCTGGAAGGAGCGGGTCCTCTGTGAGCGCTCTGATCTGTGGGTGAGAATCCACAGTGGCTCATGTGCGGGTACCGCTTCCAGAAGGAGGTCCTTCTGGAGCTATGTCTCCTCCACTCGGCTCCCCGAACATCCAGACGTTGCCAAGGTAACCAAACTGACTGACAACTCTGCAATCAGACAGTCAAACCAGAACAAAACCAACTCCAGGCAGAACATGTAAACTGTAAAGGACAGCAGAACGTTGGGTTACTTCACGGTTTTTCAGATTCGGCTTCATGTGGAACCGTTTTTTATTTATCTCTGACAGGAACCTCTCCTCTGTCCCGACCACGTTTACCACGCCTGCCACTTTCTCCCAGGCAGCGTTCCGTCTTTTCCTGGTTTCTCCTGAGCTGAGAGAAGTTCTGCTTCGGCAGACAGAGCCTCGGTCTCGCTGTCGCTGGTGATTCTTCTTTCCCAGGAAGAAGGCAGGGATTCCTCATGAGCTTTAGAGGATGTGATGTGACCAGATATGGTTAATAGAGGGCGCCTCTGTATGTAAATGATTGAACGGACACGAGCGCTTGGGTATGGTCAGGTGGGATTTATCGTCGGTTAATTGTGGAGGAACGTGCGTACGAGAAGCCACCGCGTGTTTCGTAAATCAGGATTTGACGGTTTGTACGATTATTCTAGATTCCATTCGTAAGAAGGAATATAGGACAGTTTCTACGAACGGTTGATAAATGAGTCCCTGGAATTTTCTTTGGTTTGTAGGATCTATGGAACATAAATGTTCTTCCTCAGTTGTGGGTTTGAATCCCGCTGCCACATGTTGAGTCCTCTAAAACATGAAGCAGCTTGTTTATGTTGATCTGATGTGATGATATGAAACAGATGTTTGTTTAGAAAAGCTATAGGAATGATCTCAGACATGAGTGAGCTGGTCACAGCTGCTTCAGTGGAACATCAGGGTCCGAAGATCAGACCAGTGGAACTTCAGGGTCCGAAGGTCAGAACATCAGGGTCCGAAGATCAGACCAGTGGAACTTCAGGGTCCGAAGATCAGAACAGTGGAACATCAGGGTCCGAAGATCAGACCAGTGGAACTTCAGGGTCTGAAGATCAGAACAGTGGAACATCAGGGTCTGAACATCAGACCAGTGGAACTTCAGGGTCCGAAGGTCAAAACAGTGGAACATCAGGGTCTGAACATCAGACCAGTGGAACTTCAGGGTCCGAAGGTCAGAACATCAGGGTCCGAAGATCAGACCAGTGGAACTTCAGGGTCTGAAGATCAGAACAGTGGAACATCAGGGTCTGAACATCAGACCAGTGGAATATCAGGGTCCGAAGATCAGAACAGTGGAACATCAGGGTCCAAACATCAGACAAGTGGAACTTCAGGGTCTGAAGATCAGAACAGTGGAACTTCAGGGTCTGAAGGTCAGAACACCGGGGTCCGAAGGTCAGAACATCAGGGTCTTAAGGTCAGAACATCAGGGTCTGAAGGTCAGAACATCAGGGTCCGAAGATCAGACCAGTAGAACATCAGGGTCCGAAGGTCAGAACATCAGGGTCCGAAGGTCAGAGCATCAGGGTCCGAAGGTCAGACCAGTGGAACGTCCTCATTTCCACCGAATTTCAATGACCGGTCTTTAGTGACTGGATTTATGCTGAGGTAGGGGTAAAAGGAAGGATGTCCAATTTATTAGCCGCTCACTTCTGACCTTAGTGGTTGTGGAAGGACCTGATCTTTGTTGACCGAGGAGAACTGGTCCTCTCGAGGTGCGGTGCAGTAAAGGGAAATAATCAAGATTGTTGGTCCAACACAAAAGTACTGGCTTCGCTAAACATACATGTGGTTGGTTAATGATTAGCGTGTTTAAGCTAGTAATGCGGTTGTTTGACAAGACATCACCGTGCTATTGACTAGCTTTTATTGTTAGCCTGTTGCTGTTTCTGTTTAATAGTGTTGTAAAACCAATCATAGACAAAGAGTCAGAGTTTATTGTTGATACCAGCTAGCCTCTTCCCAGTTTGACCTGAACATTAGCATTAGCTTCAGACCCAACTCTGGTCCTCGAGGGCCACCATCCTGCTAATTCTCTGTGTTTCCTGCTCTACCACACCTGAATGAAGTGATTTAATCCTCTCCTTACCACTTTAACTCTACCCAGGCCTGTTAATTACTCGTTCGTTTTAACCAGGTGTGCAGTAGCAAAGAAACAGCTAACATGCAGGATGCTAGCCCTCGAGGACCAGAGTTGGTGACCTCTGCTCCAGAGCTTCAGTCGGCTCTCAGAAACGGTACCATTAAAGATATTTGAGCTTATGAAATTTTAAGTTGTGATTTTCTAAATTGAATATTTTTATAGTGCCTTCTTAGGGTTCTACAACCCCCCTAAGCGCTTCACAACACAGTCATTCACATGCTGATGAGCTACGATGTAGCCACAGCTGCCCTGGGGCTCACTGACACAGGCAAGGCCTGCCAAACACAGACGCCACCGGTCTGTGTTTTATGTCTTTAGTCTGTATCTTATTAATGTGCCTTACTAATGTGCTTTAAGCTTTGACTTAAATGTGATAATTGTTGCCAAACTCCGATTTTATTCCCTTAACCTTTTCCTCAGCATTAATGTAGATAGTTTTTTATAAATGTGTTGAACAGGGAGAGCTTTCTGCTTTGTGCTGTATGAATGTGGCAGAACAAATAATAAAAATCTCACATTTACTGATTGTGGTGTTGTTAAACAGAACTTCTGCTGGACTCCAGAAACCTGGTTCTTGTCAAATCTCTGATTGACACCAACAGCTCCTTGGGACCAAAATAACATGTGGAGGGGTGGAACCAACCCAAACAAGGGGCAGGCTCCCACCAGGACCCCGAGGCTTCTTACCAAAGCACCCCCTCCCCCCCAATCTGCTGTTGAAGAGGGTGTGGCTTATTTTGATTTGGGGGGGGGGGGGGCATTCAGATGAAAGAGTCTGAGACCTTCTCAGCCTGTTTCACCTTCAGCTGATTCCTGCCCCGTCTCCTGGAGGTTTGTCAGATCAGAACCATGACTGGAGGGAACCTGGAGGTGTTTGATGCTGGGGTGAAAGGTCGAGGCCTGAAGGCCACCAAGGAGCTCCACACTGGGGAGGTGATCTTCTCTGAACCCAGTTATGCTGCTGTTGTCTTTGACAGGTAAATGTCTCATGGTTCTAGGTCATGGACCAGTTTGAGCACAGCTTGCTGTTTTCTCCAGATTTTGTGGACTCTGTGGACCACCGTTCGCTACAGTCCTGCTTTCTCATGACCGAAACAGGAAGGCTGTCAGAATGTAACCTGAACTTGACCCTAGTCCAGTTTGGCACCGATCAGGGTGCAGAGTTGCTGTTCTTCAGAGAGTCAGGAATCAGATTAATGAAGGTAACCTGATCTAGGACCAGCTGCACTCCAGGTGCCTCATCATAAACTAAAGCCCCACCGGATTTAAAACTTTATTAGAATTTCTATTGATTATTTTTGATCCAATGGAAATAAAAGACAACGGAGGGAGAAGAAGGGGGCACAAAAATACTACAGAACTGAGATATCACAGTGCCAAACAACCAAGGGATGTACACGGCCGGGCCCAAAAATAGTCTCCACCTGGCAAACAGATAGGAGCCTCCTATCGCATAATTACTGCACGGGCAGTTTTCTTTCAGCTGCAATAAGCTATTTAACCCAACTGGTGCAATGAGCTGCATCTGTTTTCTTAAACAACCATGTGAAAAGACACATCTGGTGGTCGTGTTGGTCTGTGTGAGAAGGGTCAGACCATCGGCATGCACCAAGCAGAGAAAACATCTGAGGAGATGCAGGAAACACTAAAACGGGGTTCAGAACTGTCCAACGTAAAAAACTGATGAGTAAAGATGGACCCTGTTCCAGAGTGATGGTGCATCAGGGTAAGGAGAGGCAGATGAAGTGATGCACCCATCATGCCTAGTGCCTGCTGTACAAGCCTGTGGGGGCAGTGCTATGATCTGGGCTTGCTGCAGTCTGTCTTTGCATGTGACCCTCATGTTACAACACCCTCTTACCGCCATTTTAGGTGTATGACTCGCGTTGCTAGGGGAAGCTGCAGCTGAAGATGAAGCAGAAGAAGAGTCAAATGGATGGATAAAAAGAACAAGGATGAAAACATCCCTACAGGAATAAACTTCTGAAGGACACTAGAGATTGGTGTCTTCAGAAACGGTCTAGAGTCGACATCGCAGATCTCTACGACCTCAAAGGAAACAAACGGAGCTCAGATGTTTCATTGCTGCTGAAAATTCGTCACCTGAGTAAGCGTAGTACTACTTCAAGGTCCTCCGTCCAGAAGCATGACTCCACTAACAGGAGCTGCTCCAGGTTTCATGTCTGGATGAGCCTTAATTAAACACGTCATTATTAATATAAGTTACAAGCAGCTACAGAAACCACACCTACATCAGAGGTTAGGTCTGTTGTCATTTTGATGCTTCCATTGTTTATACACCTAGCTATCCCATCATGCAACGTGCTGCAGCACCTGATACGTCATCTGACAAAGGCTGGTTGGTCAGGTCTAGGTTCAGTGCTTCAAGAATGAGGTCAGCTGACTATCTGAATATACTGAGTGTATTCCATCTTCCCTGATGGCACGGCCACATTCCAAGATGACAATGCCAGGATCCATCAGGCTCGAATAGTGAAAGAGTGGTTGAGGGAGCGTGAGACATCATTTTCACACATCGATCGATTGACCAACACATAGTCCAGACCTTAACCCAATTGGGAATCTTTGGGATGTGCAGCGGTCTGACTACCATCATCAATGCAAGATCTTGGTGAAACATTAATGCAACACTGGATGGAGATAAATCAGGCGACTTTGTAGAAGCTTATTGAATGAATGCCACAGTGAATATGTGTCAAAGCTAAATGTGGTCCAACAAAATATTACAATGTGACCTTTACTTTGTTGGCAGATTTTTGGGCTGTTTATTTTGGTTACTGAAAAGCACACAATAATAATCCTTTCATGGTGTATTTAGTGCCAACCACATCCCAAGGTAAGTTGTCTGAGAACACCTGCCTCTGAATCAGGTGTGTTTAAGAAAAGAAACTTATATCTGCAGTATGGTGGACCTCAGGGGCCTCATGTATCAACTGTACTAACGAACAGATGTGTGTGTGTGTGTGTGTGTGGCGTGTAGGAACTAATGTACTGTGTGGTGTCCATCATGTACCTGTGTGTGGAAACGTTCCTAAACATCAGAGAACTTCAGACATGTGTAGGAACAGCATCTAGTGGTAGAACGGGGAACCGCTACACCGAAGGTCTCAGTCATTCACACATGTTCCTCATCCACTCATTAACAACATCTTCAGATAAAACTAACTCCGAACAGAACAACTCCTTAAATGTAGCATCTAAACGACAACCCATTACTCTACCATTGATCAGATCCAATGTTATGTGGAACCACTTTTATTGTTCGGTTGATGAGCGAGGCTCCAGGGCCGTAGGAATAGCAGGAATCAAATCAAAACAACTTTATTTATAAATCAACTTTATTTATAAAGGGCTTTCACATGCCCAAAACGGACAAACAAAGCGCCGATGGTGTTTGTCCGGAAGCATAAAGAATGCAATAGGTGATTCCCAACAGGCTGCAGGTGGGCTGGGAACCAGGACTGACCATCCAAGGAAAAATAAACAAGAATTTAAAAGGTTTCAAACAAATGGGACAAGATCTGGTTCTGTAGTTTGTGTCTCTGTAACCTGAGCCTAGAACAGAACCTGCTTATCAGAGAAACCTGTTCTGTCTTCTCAGTTTGGTCTCCCAGGTGTGCCATGGCTGTTTCCGGCACCAGACCAATCTCCATCGTTGCGCTCAGTGCAGGTTTGCCCACTACTGCGACAGGACTTGCCAAACTGCATGCTGGGAGGAGCACAAGCAGGAGTGTGCTGCCATCAGGAGTTCTGGCTTCGCTCCCAACGAGAACATACGGTAAGAAAAGACGTCCCCCTGGCCTCCAAGCACCACCATGGGGCGCTAAGATTGGAGGCAGGCCATCGGGGCAGACTGAAGGTTCCTCAGAAAATCATCACAGCATTTCCATGACTGGAGTCTGGATCTGGGTCTGACAGAACCAGGATCACTAATATCAAAAGCTGCAGTTTGATCAAGATTTATTTAAAACATATTTACACTACGACCAGCTTGGTCTGGCCCTAGTAGGGTCACTGCATTTACATTGGCGCTTTCCATGCGTTGTCCGTGTTTCCTGTGTGTTTTCTGTGTTGTCCGTGTGTTTTCTGTGTTTCCTGTGTTGTCTGTGTGTTTTCTGTGTTGTCCATGTGTTTCCCGTGGGTTTCCTGTGTTGTCTGCGTGCTTCCTGCGTGTTTTCTGTATCGTCCGTGTGTTTCCCGTGTGTTTTCTGTATTGTCCGTGTGTTTCCCGTGTGTTTTCTGTATTGTCCGTGTGTTTCCCATGTGTTTTCTGTGTTGTCCATGTGTTTGCCGTGTGTTTTCTGTGTTGTCCATGTGTTTCCCGTGTGTTTTCTGTATTGTCTGCGTGCTTCCTGTGTGTTTTCTGTATTGTCAGTGTGTTTCCCGTGTGTTTTCTGTGTTGTCCGTGTGTTTTCCATGTTGTCCGTGTGTTTCCCGTGTGTTTTCTGTATTGTCCGTGTGTTTCCCATGTGTTTTCTGTGTTGTCCATGTGTTTGCCGTGTGTTTTCTGTGTTGTCCATGTGTTTCCCGTGTGTTTTCTGTATTGTCTGCGTGCTTCCTGTGTGTTTTCTGTATTGTCAGTGTGTTTCCCGTGTGTTTTCCATGTTGTCCGTGTGTTTTCCGTGTGTTTTCTGTATTGTCCATGCGTTTCCCGTGTGTTTTCTGTGTTGTCCGTGTGTTTTCTGTCTTGTTCGTGTGTTTCCCATGGGTTTTCTTTGTTTTCTGTGTGTTTTCTGTTTTGTCCTTGTGGTTCCCGTGTGTTTTCTGTGTTGTCTGTGTGTTTGCCTTGTGTTTTCTGTATTGTCCATGTTTTTACCGAGTGTTTTCTGTGTTGTTCGTGTGTTTTCTGTGTTGTCTGTGTGTTTCCCTTTAGTTTTCTGTGTATCCCGTGTGTTTTCTGTTGTCCGTGTGTTTCCCGTGTGTTTTCTGTGTTGTTCATGTGTTTCCCGTGTTTTCTGTGCTGTCTGTGTGTTTCCCGTGTTGTTCGTGTGTTTCCCGTGTGTTTTCTGTGTTTCCTGTGTGTTTTCTGTGTTGTCCGTGTGTTTCCTGTGTGCTTTCTGTGTTGTCCGTGTGTTTCCCGTGTGCTTTCTGTGTTGTCCGTGTGTTTCCCATGTGTTTTCTGTGCATTTCCACGGCTCAGTGAGAGAGTAGGAAGCTGTGTGCTTCATGTAAGAGTCTCCTTACCCCGGCTTTCCACGGGAGCCGTCAGCAGCACGTTACTGCAGCAGCACGTCATAGCTGCTGATAGGAACCACTGTGGTCAACAGAACCTTTTCCACTGGAGCCGTCGGCAGCCTTCAGCAGCGCGAGTCGGCCGCGTCTCAAGAGCAGCATGTCGCGGCCTTTACGCGCCGGTTCTATTTTCTACGCGCGACGCCTCTGAAACGGGTCAATTTCGACATTTTTGGGGAAGGAAAGACAGGAAATCGGACGCGGAAATGGAGAGAAGCTACCGAGATTTTCAGAATAAAGAACGTACTGCCTTCCGGTTGTTTTACTTTTAAAAAAGGTTACTAACTGTGCGTCCCCGTGAGAAGTTTTCATCTAGCTAGCGGTCTCCTTTGTTTTTCAGGTCCGTATTGGCGATTATAAAACGGACAGAACATAAAACACAAACCCTGTTGTAATTTTCTCCTGCTTGTTGTTGTGTTTACTGACGAAGTCACTCGTGTGACTTCGTGCTCTGTCGGTGACAGCTGCTCCCCTGCTGCTTCGCGTCTCGTGGGAAGGGCCAAGCAGCAGTTACGTGAGCAAGACGTGCTGCTGCAGTAACGTGCTGCTGACGGCTCCCGTGGAAACCCGGGGTAACGCAACACGGCTCACCCACACATTTACTAACTTGTGGCCCTTAGGAAGGGCACCAGGGACTTCTCTGTGCCTCTTCAGTGAAGCTCGCTCATGTCCTCCTTTGTGAGAAGGCTGTGTAAATATGGAAGGCTGTCTGGGACAACAAAACAACCTGACCATTCAGGAGCGAGCTGTCCCCACCTGGTCCAGGACAAGCTGATCAAAGTGTAAATGTGCCACTAGATGTTTTTCTTCTCTAGACTAGAGCCCTAATCAGACTCCTTGGTTCTACTGACCCAAACTCTGCTTCTGCTGACTTGGTTTCCTTTTTGCAGCTTGGCAGCCCATGTTCTGTGGCGCAGAAGGAAGGACCAAGGTCTGGCTTCAGACAACCAGCTAGTAGCAGTAGACCTCCTGGAGCACCATCTGGACCTTTTGCCTGAAGGAGAACTGAAAAAAGTCCACGAGGACGTGGTCTCCCTGCTGAAATTCTGGTCCGGTACAACACAGCAGAACTCCACTGAGTTCCTGTCTCACATCTTGGGACTGGTTGGTGTTGATTTGATGTTTCCTGAACTGCTGGGACCAAAGCTGTTCCTGTCTTGGTTCCTTATCGTTCTTCTGTCTCTGCAGATCAGAAACAATAGCTTCCCTCTGAAGGACCAGAGAGGTCTGCAGGATGTCGGTCTGGGGATCTTCCCCAGTCTGGGTCTGGTGAACCACGACTGCTGGCCCAGCTGCACCGTCACCTTCAACCACGGGAAGTAGGTCCAGCATCCATCCGCTCCAAAGGCGGGAAGCATCCAGGCGATCCGGAATGCCGTTGGTTTTGTCATGAAAGGAAAAACATTCACGCGCCAAATGTTTGGACTCAGAAACCTTTTGCTTTAATATCAAATATTTTTCTTTCTTTTATTTTTTTAAATCAAACAGAATTAAAAAATTTTGTTTGTTTGTTTACGGTTAGAAAAAAAATGTATTTAAAAAAATCTAATTTTTAAATGTTTGTTCTTCACAGCCAATCAGCTGTGAGTTCAGCTCTCCATTCTAGGAAGAGGTGAGTAGACCCTAACCCGGAACCAGATTCAAAGCTGGACCCAGAACTGAAACCGAACCCAGACCCAGATCCAGACCCAGACTGTTGGGAGTTTGAATGTAGCGTGGTTGTATGACCCAACTGCGGAGTGACTGACGCTGGATTGGACAGAGCACGCCGTTTGATCTGGAAACGGCAACGCGAGTCTCGAGAAGAAATGAGGCCGGGCTACGGTTCCGTAAAAGGAAAAAGGCTGACTTAATATTTGTAGACAGTGTAGGTAAGTTGGCTGGTTGGCTGGGAAGCCTGAGAAACTCTGATGAAGGTTCGAGATAAATGATGACTGAGTGCCGAGTTGTGTAGAGGCGCTTCAGTCTCTGGTGGATGATGTGAACAGATGCGCCAGAGAGGTTGTGGATAGAGTGGTGGCAAGCTGGGATGATGGAACCGTGACAGGACGCCCCCAAGACCAGAAGTCAGAGAGAAGGGATGGATCCAGGATAGACCGTGTGGGCTCCCATTAGCCTCCCTTTGGGCCGTAACCCACCCAATCGACGAGGTACTGCCAGCCACAGCACGGCAGTGAGCGTCCAGGACGCGGCGCACAGTGTACACCCACTCCCCATTCACATATCCGGGCGGTGGCACCGGGGAAGGGGAAGGAGCCAGAGGAGAGGACACGACAGTCTTAAGCTGGAAAACGTGGAAGACCGGGTGAATACGGAGAGGTGAAGGCAGGAGAAGACAGTAGGTCACCAGGATGATGACCCACTGCATTGAGAAGGGACACAGGTAGCGAGGCGAGCTTGCATGACTCTGCAGGCAGCCGTAGATTGGCGGAGGAGAACCACACCTGATCACCCACCTGAAAGGAAGGACCCGGGCGGTGGCGGCACGGGTGTTGTCGGGTGAACTAGCATTAGCCCAGGAAATCACCGCACGGGCCTGGATCTAAGCAAGGTGGCAGCTGCGCACTAGAGCCTGGGCAGCGGGGACCTCTACGTCCGGCACCTGGTGACCGAACAGAGGCGGCTGGTACCCATTACAGGCCTCGAAGGGTGAAACATGAAGATTGTGGGACATCTCCGCCCGCAGAAGGTAGTCCAGCCAGGTGGTTAGTCGTGAGGATACGAAGCACCGTAAGTATCGGCTGAGCTGCTGGTTCACCCGTTCTGTCTGGCCATTAGTCTGGGGATGGTACCTGGAGGAAAGGCTGGAAGTGGCTCCAACTAGGCGACAGTAAGCTTTCCAGAATCTTGAGGCGAACTGAGGTCCCAGGTCAGAGACCAAGTCCTGGGGCAAGCCGTGAAGTCCAACCAAGTTCTGGAGGAGAATCTCAGCCGTCTGCTTGGGAATGGGGAGGCCGCCA
>SSNQ01034543.1:519489-545985 GCA_006942095.1 Nothobranchius kuhntae | reverse complement strand
GTGCAGCCAAGGTGTGGAGGAGATCTGTTTTGATGGTCTGAGGATCAGGTCTCTGCTTTTTGCAGATGATGTGGTCCTGTTGGCTTCATCAGAACGTGATCTTCAGCTTTCGCTGGAGCGGTTCACAGCCGAGTGTGAAGCAGCTGGGATGAGAATCAGCTCCTCTAAATCTGAGACCATGGTCTTGATTCAGAAAATGGTAGAATGCCTTTTCCGGGTCAGGGATGAGGTCCTGCCCCAAGAGGAGTGTCTCGGGGTCTTGTTCACGAGTGAGGGAAAACTGGAGCGTGAGATCGATAGGTGGATTGGTGCTGCATCTGCAGTGATGCGGGCGTTGTACCGGTCTGTCGTGGTGGAGAGAGAGCTGAGTCAGAAGGCGATGCTCTCGATTTACCGGTGGATCTACGTTCCTACCCTCACCTATGGTCATGAGCTTTGGGTAGTGACCGAAAGAACGAGATCGCGGATACAAGCGGCCAAAATGAGTTTTCTCCGCAGGGTGGCTGGGCTCTCCCTTAGAGATAGGGTGAGAAGCTCGGTCATCTGGGAGGGGCTCGGAGTAGACCCGCTGCTCCTCCACATCGAGATGAGCCAGTTGAGGTGGCTCGGGCATCTGGTCAGGATGCCTCCTGGACGCCTCCCTGGTGAGGTTTTCCAGGCACGTCCAACTGGGAGGAGACCTAAAGGTAGACCCAGGACCCGGTGGAGGGACTATGTCTCTCACCTGGCCAGGGAACGCCTTGGGATTCCCCCGGAGGAGTTGGCCCAAGTGGCTGGGGAGAGGGAAGTCTGGGCCTCTCGGCTTAGGCTGTTGCCCCCGCGACATGACCCTGGATAAGTGGAAGAGGATGAATGGATGATAAAGTGGACCTTCATGTAACAGACCCCTCCTCCCCCCTCTGACAGGAAGCTGTACCACCCTAACAACGCCCAGCTGGGCATGGCCTTGATGAGGGCAGGTGTCACCTACTGGCATGCAGGTCAGATCGAGGAGGGCCACAAGATGATCTGTGAGGCTTACAGAATCTTGATGATCACCCATGGACCCAACCACTCCATCACCAAAGACCTAGAGGTACCATGGTACAAATGGATGACATGCTCTCAGAACCGGATCACTGACGATGATCTCCCTCCATTTTTTTCAGTCAATGAGGACACAGACCGAGATGGAGCTGAAGATGTTTAAGGAGAATGACCTCAACATGAAAGCTGCTGAGAAGAAGCTGCAGATGACCACCAGCAGCAGCTCTGCTGAAGAAAACCTTAAAGAGTTTCTTCGCAAACAGTAAAGGAACCAGAGGTCTTGATACGAGACCAGACCAGATCTAGACCAGGTCCTGGTCTGAGTCTTAGTCATGAGAAGAAATAAAACTGTACATTATCTCCAACAAAGAGGACTTTATTAATATCTTCAAGATTAATCATTTTGGTTCAGATAGAACAACCCAGAACTTCTGATCCAGTTCTGATCTTCTCCCAGTGAGGGAGTTCTGGATCACAAGTTCTACAGACTTCCAAAGCTACAAACATCTTCAGTTCTCATGGATCCGGCTTGTTTCAAATACACGTTACATTTATATACAAGGTTCGATGGAACCTTTGGTTCCTTCCAAAAGAACATCTACCTTGAAGACTTGATGATTACGAAGAGAAAACAGAAACCACAAAGTCCAAGGGTTTCAGTCAGGTCCTGGTCTTTAGAGTCAACCACCCAGCAGATGTTAGAAGTTTCTCTGCTGCACCAAAGGTGACAGATCATTTGCTGCTGTGGCCCCCAGACTCTGGACCTCTGTCCCCCTGAGCCTGAGATCAGTGGACTCGGTGGTCTCCTTTAAACTCACCTGATCAGGCTCTGGTGGGACCTTCATCACTTCCCTCTCCTTATTCTGCTCTTATTCCTCCTTTCCTCTCCTTTCCCTTAAAATTTTAATCACTGTTATTTATTTTATTTTTTAAACATTTTTTAAAAGAAAAAATTATATTTTTATTTTTTTGTTTTGGTGATGCGCCTCGTGATTTTTATCTTGAGACGCTATTTTAAAGATCGTTTTCTTTCTTTCTGCTCCAACTCACTCGCTTTAAATGACTGAATAACCTACTGACCCATAAAGATCTGCAGAGGTCCGGTACTGACCCGTTTGAGCGAGTTAGGTAAAGTAAACCAAAAGCCACCGTCTCCCTGCAGCAAACGGAGTGCTCAAGTTTCCACGCCAACTCCCTCGTGAGGCGGCTGCATCCTGCTCTGTTGTTGGAACAGAAACACCTAAACCCTGCAGGACACCGGCTCAGAGGTTGTTTATGAAGTAATAATCACTCAAACATTAACATTTATATTCAAATCTCATTTTATTCTGTAATAAAAAGGAGACGGCAGCGCAAACAGCGAGGAGTCCAGAGGATCACAGTAAAGCAGGATGTCATCTGCATAGAGTAGCTGAATTTGTCAGCTCTGATGAGCCGTTTGTTGCATTTAACAGAAACTTTTACAGCTTTCCCTTCATCTTTCACATGTTTTTATTAAAAAGACTTAGTCACAAAAACAGCAATTACAAACTCATTAAGTAAAGAGTCTAAAAGGAAGTCTTAAATTAAAAACAAAGAACAGGAGTGCGAGTCTCCCTCGGGTGTGCCGGGAGTCGTTTTAAAACTCCAGATTTAAAGTTTCCCAGCAAAAGTTCAAATAAACATCAAAACAACTAAAATATTTCACTGCATAATAGATAAAAACACTCAGATCAAATGATAAAGTGACAAATGTTTGTTTAGAGACCTGAGAAGCTCCGCCCCTTCCTCCATCTCATTGGACAGCACAGAGCTCGGTGCTGGGCTGGCTGTGAGTCTCTGATGAGTCTTTCTGAGTCTTGTTGTGCTCCTGGGAGTCCAGATCACCTGAAGGGGGCACCAGACTCTGTCTGAGGTCCATCAGCAGCTCCTTACCATCGCTAGCCGGCAGGTTCCCCAGGAAGTACTGAGGCGCCAACTCCACTAGCCTAAAAAACACACACACACACACACACACACACACACACACACACACACACACACACACACACACTTACTCCCCATGTCGTCGCACACATTTCCACTTTCTGACGCTAAAGTGAGACAGACAGGTTCCAGTGACCCTGACCCCACAACAGAGTGAGGGTGAGACTCGGAGGAACCTGAGAACCATGCTTTGAGAAGTCTGGTTGGTCTCCAGCAGCTGGAGCTCAGAGGAACCGGTTCCACCAGGATCTCAGATTCTCACAGAACCAAAAGCTAATCTTTAATCCTGAAGGAATTCTGGGATGAACGTAAACATTTAAAGAAGCTGTTTAAGTGTCTCCATCAGAAGGACCAGCTGAGATGTGGCTGACTGGTCAGAATCAGAGGACAGCAGCTTAACTGTTATGTAACAGGAATTGTGGGGTTACAGGAAAGTTTAAAACCGTGCTGCTGGTGACTCGGTATGAGATGACCATAAATGGACTTCCTGATCCTGGACAGCAACAGAAACAAACAGAAGAATCCACCAATAGTTGATGGTCTCAGGTACGGCGTTCTCGGCGACAGACTCACATCTGAGGGTGGACTTCAGAAGCGATGCAGATGCAGTTATCACTGGAGATGGTAAACTCGTGGTACAGGACCCAGCTGGGGGGGCTCGGGCTCGGCTGGAGACACAGGTAGGAGGAGAACGGGTGGAGGTGGGCCACGTGACGGTGGGTTAGCAGGAGGTAGTTACCGGAGCCATCAACGTCATGAGCCACCTGAGGAGGAAACGTTTGGAGAGATCAGAACCAGCTGGACCTTCAGCTCACCTGGAGACAAGAGCCATACTCTGAGGAAGAAGCCGGAGAGAAGTGCACGTTTGATATTAGTGCAGTTGTCGGGGGATCCAAACGCCGGGGGCGAAACTGGAAGTTCTATCCTCTGCATCACGTCCAGAAGCTCCGCCCTGATGACCACTGCCAGGCGTAAGGCAGCGTGACTCAGGAAGTTGGCGGAGCACCACGCCTCATCCTGATTATCTGGAATCAGTCACAAACACATCCGTTAGCTTCTTCAGCAGCAACACTCAGTCAGGTCAGAGATGTACCTACGCTCCACGAAGGCATTATAAACGTTTATGAGGGTCATGTGATCGCCCGCGTCGTGCATCACAGGTCGCCAGAGAGCGACGGCGGCCTCCTTTCTGCTGGCTTCTACTGCGGCGAAGCAGGAAGGAGCTGAGACGAGACGGAAAAGACAAACAGGATCGTCCTGTTAGACATTTTGTCCAACTGGACCAGAACTTCTGCTGCTACCAGACACGCTTTTACCCCAAACACCTCTGATAACGCTCGGACGGGGGTGATGTGACCCCGCCTTCCCCAATGCTGTCATTCACCTTAAATAAAACCCACGTTTAAAAAAGCTGTTCTAATCTCCACAAAAACACAAACCTGGAGGTGCTCTGCTGTGTTGTGGAGTTGCTAATGCTAACAGTTAGCTTCTATTAGCTGAGACATGCTCTGCTGGTTTTCAGTGAGACGTAGATCTGTCGAGCTTTTCTGACCCGCGCGCTTCCCCGTCTATTTTCTATCAGGGGTGATCCAGGAGTTAGGGGTAGAAGACTATTTTCACATTTAGCCTTGTGTCAGTGAACTTGGTCTTTAACGTGGATGTTCGTGTGAACACCTCATCCTCTACCTGTGAGCATGGCGGCTACCGTCAGTAGCTCGTCCACACAGTCGTACTCGCATGCGGCGATCAGAGACTTAGCCAGCGGCGGCTCGAGCGGCAGCTCAGACATGATGATTCCCACTTCGGACAGATTCCCATCATCATCCAGTGCTGCCAGGTAGTCCAGGTCCTCCAGGGCCTGCATCAGAGCCTCAGGGGCTGGACGGGGTGGGGGTGGGGGATTAATTCATAATTGTGACGTTTCTGTGACATCACTGACAGTCTGAGTAACCTAAAGACACAGGAAGTGGCTCATACCTGGCCTGTCCAAGAACTTGCACTGTCCCATGTCAGCAATGTCCAGCCTCTTCAGCAGCAGAACCAAGTGGCTCAGGTTCTCCTCCATCACACCGGGACAACGAGCCTCCTCCATCCCGTCCTCATACAGGGACCGGGGGTAGAGACGGAGACACAACCCTGAGAAGAACAACAGTTCAACCATCTACAACCAGCCAAAACGTTAGGAACCATCCTCACGCCTTCCTCTTCTCTGTGTATCGAATTTCAGAACTTTTTTCTCCTCAAAGTTCAAGGCATTGGGGATATTCTTCTACCCCTTGGACTCTCTGATCCTTCTGTGCCACTCGACCCCCCAACTTTATCACACTTTGATCCGGCCTCGCTCAAAGATCTTGAAACTCTCATTAAATCAATGAAATTGGCTGATTCTCCGGAGGACTGCCTCCCTCTGAAATTGGTATGTGATATCCTCCCAATCTCAAGCCTCACCATATTTCCAATACTAGTCTGACGACCGGAGTGTTTCCTACAGCTTTCAGGGCAGTAGTTGTCCAGGCGATTTTGAGAAAACGTGGGCTCAATCCCTCTGACTATGCCAATTTCCACCCCATCTCAAAAGGTCATTTTCTGTCTAAGGCCCTTGAGAAAATAGTCCACAACAAAACCTCTACCCACAATGACAATAATCCTTTACTTGATGTGTTCTAGGAATGGTTCTGTTCCTATATTCGGGGTAGGTCCTTCCGTGTAAACATTGGTGGCTATACTTCTCCCTCTCCCCTGGGGTGTGCCACAGGGCTCTGCCCTTGGGTCACTGCTTTTTTCCATTTACATTCTCCCCTTGGGGTGAATCCTGGATGAATTAAACCTAAGCTATCATACGTACACTGATGATTGCCAAATCAATATGACCATGAACACACCCAGTGCTGTCCCACTCCTTCACAACTGCCTTACAAAAGTGAAGAGTTGCTTAGCTGCTAATTTTCTGTAATTAACTCATTCACTGCCATTTTAAATCCAACCGTTCACTGCCAATGACGACTAAAGTCGTTATTTGCATTTTTTTTTTACTGTTTGGGCGTCGGACGAGCCCCCGTGCCATGAGAACAAACATCTCAGCTCAGAAGCCGATCTTCATCCGCGTACGTCACACGTCACGTGATCAGGAAGCAGAACATCCATGTGTTAGGAGATCGTTTTGGGCCGCTGCTGTAAAAAAAAGTGAGGTGCGAACCTGGAAAAGCTTCTGCCGATCACAATTCAACAACGGATTATGAAAGAACGGATAAAGCTCGAAATGCGCGATTCTTCCTGAAGTAAGAGGTGAGTCTCCTCTTTGTTTTGGCGTCAACATCATCCTAGCGCGCAACGTTCTCTGACTCTTAAAAAAAACAGTAAAAATGGTGAGAAACGCTGGCAGCGAAGGGCTTTACCAATCAGGAAACGGCTGGCAGTGAATGAGTTAAAAGTCAATAACAGAGGTGGTTCTTTTCGATCTACATAACCCCTCACAATCGCCCTCCATCCCTGAATTTTTTGGTATCACTCAATGCGTGACCAGCCTTGGGGTTAAATTGGACGCAGGCCTTTCAATGGCCCCCAGATCATTGCAACAACTAAAACATGCTTCTTTCAACTGCGCGGCCTAACTCGCCGTAAACCAATTGTAAAGAGGCATCATTTGGAGTCCGTCATATACGATTTCAAAACATTACGCCTGGACTATGCAAATTTGACCTTCATTGGTGTCCCTTCCTCAGCCCTCGATAGACTGCAGAATGCGGCTGCAAGGTTTTCAACAAACTCTAGCCGATGAAACCACCCAACTCCGGTCCTGGCTCAATTGCGCTGGCTCCCAGTTCACTTTTGGGTGAGGTTCAAAGCACTGACACTTGTCTTTAAAGCCTTAAATGGTCTGGCCCTGTTCTATTTATTGGACCTGAATACAATACACACATTGAGGTCAGCTGACCTTCTGTTACTTCCCACACATACCATGAATTATAAAACGTGGGTGGGAACGGGCTTTTGTGTTTGTGGCCCCCACACTCTGGAACGCTTTTACCATGTCTGTCCGACACCTTCCCTCATCTGTTTGAAGTCCCTACTGAAGACCCACTTCTATGATTTGGCATTTGGCCAGAGATTGTTCAAATTCGCTATACGTTTCATTACTCTCCGTTTATTTTCCTGTACCCTAAGCCGGCTTTTATTGTGTTCTACTTCAGCTCTTTTACTGTACATTGACACTCTTGCTTTTGCACATTGTTTTAGTATTCTGTTTTTCTGTGTATTTTGTCTTAGGATCCTGGCATTGTGAATTATCATTGTTTGCCATACATTTACAGAGCAATCATGCTCCTTTGTGAAGCACTCTGGTCAGCTGTCATACTGTTTTTAAATGTGCTTTATAAATATATTTGTTTTGGTCCTCCTGAATGTCTCGGACCTGTGGACCATCAGCACCGGTTCCCCTCAGGACTGTGTTCTCTCCTCTCTGATCTTCTCCCTGTACACCAATAGCCGCACCTCCAACCATGAGTCGGTCAAGCTTATCAAGTTTGCAGACGACACCACCGTCATCGGATTCATCTCTGACGGGGATGAGTCTGCCTACAGAACTGAGGTGGAACGGCTGGTGTCCCTGGTGCAGCCACGACAACCTGGTGCTAAACACCCAGAAGACAGCAGGCACACTTTCCATTCAGACCAGAATCTCTCGCCACAAGAACAGTTTCTTCCCCTCTGTAGTTGGCCTCACGGATGACAATCGTAGACCCGCCCACTCCAGCTGCTTTGTTTCAGTCACATGACCCTGTTTTGTGTTTGCACCTGAACTGACCCGCTCTGACCAGTACCTACACTGACTTGTATAAAGTAGCTGCTTCAATAACTATTGTCTCCCTATATTATCATTTTATTGTGTTTATTTCTTCATTCTAATTTTTGCTTACCGTTTATTTGTTCTTGCACCAAGTAACGCAGCAATTTCCTAATGTTGTGATTTCTCACACATATGGCAATAAAACCCTGCAGCCAGGAGATTCTTGCCATGGTAACCAGGTAACAAGGGGTCATAATGTTCTGGCTGGTTCACGTTTTCTTTGAGTTGTTAGAAAATGTACCTGGAAGGTGACTGGTGACCCTCTGAGCTCTCATGTCCGCCTGGTGTCTGCTGATGCGCCTCAGAACCTGGGAGTTGGCTCGGATTTGAGGATTATAGACCTGCTTCAGGAAATAGAAAAACTTTAAGAGAAAATACATCATACAGACACCAACGCGTCCCGTAGACACCAAAATGTCACATAGACACCAACACGTCACATAGACACCAAAACATCACATAGAAACAAACACCCTGTAGACACCAACACGTCCCACCAACAGGTCCCATAACACTAAACATCACACCAACGCGTCCCGTAGACACTAAAACGTCACATAGACACCAAAACGTCACATAGACACCAACACGTCCCATAGACACCAAAATGTCACATAGACACCAAAGCGTCACATAGACACCAAAATGTCACATAGACACCAAAATGTCACATAGACACCAACACGTCACATAGAAACAAACACACCGCGTAGACACCAGCACGTCACATAGACACCAACACATCCCACCAACAGGTCCCATAACACTATTCAATTTTCAATTCAATTCAATTCAAGTTTATTTATATAGCGCCAAATCACGACAAGAGTCGTCTCAAGGCACTTCACATAATAAAAATTCCAATTCAGGTCAGTTCACCACTAAACATCACATGGACACCAACGCGTCCCATAGACACCAACATGTCACATAGAAACAAACACGCCCCGTAGAAACCAACACAACACATAGACACCAACACGTCACATAGACACAAACACGTCCCATAGACACAACACGTCACATAGACACAACACGTCACATAGACACCAACACGTCACATAGACACCAACACGTCACATAGAAACCAACACGTCACAGAGACACCAACATGTCACAGAGACACCAACACGTCCCGTAGACACCAACACATCACAGAGACACCAACACGTCACATAGACACATGTCACATAGACACAAACACGTCCCGTAGACACCAAAACGTCACATAGACACCAAAGCGTCACATAGACACCAAAGCGTCACATAGACACCAAAGCGTCACATAGACACAAACGTGCCCTGTAGACACCAAAACTTCACATAGACACCAACACGTCCTGTAGACACCAAAATGTCACATAGACACCAAAATGTCACATAGACACCAACACGTCACATAGACACCAAAGCGTCACATAGACACCAAAGCGTCACATAGACACCAACACGTCCCATAGACACCAAAACATCACATAGACACCAAAGCGTCACATAGACACCAAAATGTCACATAGACACCAAAATGTCACATAGACACCAACACGTCACATAGAAACAAACACACCGCATAGACACCAGCACGTCACATAGACACCAACACATCCCACCAACAGGTCCCATAACACTATTCAATTTTCAATTCAATTCAATTCAAGTTTATTTATATAGCGCCAAATCACGACAAGAGTCGTCTCAAGGCACTTCACATAATAAACATTCCAATTCAGGTCAGTTCACCACTAAACATCACATGGACACCAACGCGTCCCATAGACACCAAAACGTCACATAGACACCAACATGTCACATAGAAACAAACACGCCCCGTAGAAACCAACACAACACATAGACACCAACACGTCACATAGACACAAACACGTCCCATAGACACAACACGTCACATAGACACAACACGTCACATAGACACCAACACGTCACATAGACACCAACACGTCACATAGAAACCAACACGTCACAGAGACACCAACATGTCACAGAGACACCAACACGTCCCGTAGACACCAACACATCACAGAGACACCAACACGTCACATAGACACACGTCACATAGACACCAACGCGTCCCGTAGACACCAAAACGTCACATAGACACCAACACGTCACATAGACACCAAAACATCACATAGAAACAAACACACCCTGTAGACACCAACATGTCACATAGACACCAAAATGTCACATAGACAGCAACACGTCACATAGAAACAAACACACCCCGTAGACACCAACACGTCCCACCAACAGGTCCCATAACACTGAACATCACACCAACGCGTCCCGTAGACACCAAAACGTCACATAGACACCAACACGTCACATAGACACCAACACGTCCCATAGACACCAAAACGTCACATAGACACCAACACGTCACATAGACACCAACACGTCCCATAGACACCAAAATGTCACATAGAAACAAACACACCCTGTAGACACCAACATGTCACATAGACACCAACATGTCACATAGACACCAAAACGTCACATAGAAACAAACACACCCTGTAGACACCAACGTCACATAGACACCAAAACGTCACATAGAAACAAACACACCCTGTAGACACCAACGTCACATAGACACCAAAACGTCACATAGAAACAAACACACCCTGTAGACACCAACAGCGTCACATAGACACAAACACGTCACATAGACACCAACGCGTCACAGACACCAACGTGTCACATAGACACCAACGCGTCACATAGACACCAACGCGTCACATAGACACCAAAGCGTCACATAGACACCAACACGTCACATAGACACAAAACGTCACATAGACACCAAAATGTCACATAGACACCAACACGTCACATAGACACCAAAACATCACATAGAAACAAACACACCCTGTAGACACCAACATGTCACATAGACACCAAAATGTCACATAGACAGCAACACGTCACATAGAAACAAACACACCCTGTAGACACCAACATGTCACATAGACACCAACATGTCACATAGACACCAAAACGTCACATAGACACCAAAACGTCACATAGAAACAAACACACCCCGTAGACACCAACACGTCCCACCAACAGGTCCCATAACACTAAACATCACACCAACGCGTCCCGTAGACACCAAAACGTCACATAGACACCAACACGTCACATAGACACCAACACGTCCCATAGACACCAAAACGTCACATAGACACCAACACGTCACATAGACACCAACACGTCCCATAGACACCAAAACGTCACATAGACACCAACACGTCCCATAGACACCAACACGTCCCATAGACACCAAAACGTCACATAGACACCAACACGTCCCATAGACACCAAAACATCACATAGACACCAACACGTCACATAGACACCAACGCGTCCCGTAGACACCAAAACGTCCCATAGACACCAAAATGTCACATAGACACCAACACGTCCCATAGACACCAACACGTCCCATAGACATCAAAATGTCACATAGACACCAACACGTCCCATAGACACCAAAACGTCACATAGACACCAACACGTCACATAGACACCAACGCGTCCTGTAGACACCAACGCGTCCCGTAGACACCAACACGTCACATAGACACCAAAACGTCACATAGAAACAAACACACCCTGTAGACACCAACATGTCACATAGACACCAACACGTCACATAGACACCAAAACGTCACATAGAAACAAACACACCCTGTAGACACCAACGTCACATAGACACCAAAACGTCACATAGAAACAAACACACCCTGTAGACACCAACATGTCACATAGACACCAAAACGTCACATAGAAACAAACACACCCTGTAGACACCAACACGTCCCACCAACAGGTCCCATAACACTAAACATCACACCAACGCGTCCCGTAGACACCAAAACATCACATAGACACCAACACGTCACATAGACACCAACATGTCACATAGACACCAACATGTCACATAGACACCAAAACGTCACATAGAAACAAACACACCCTGTAGACACCAACGTCACATAGACACCAAAACGTCACATAGAAACAAACACACCCTGTAGACACCAACACGTCACATAGACACCAACACGTCACATAGAAACCAACACGTCACAGAGACACCAACACGTCCCGTAGACACCAACACGTCACAGAGACACCAACACGTCACATAGACACATGTCACATAGACACAAAAACGTCCCGTAGACACCAAAACGTCACATAGACACCAAAGCGTCACATAGACACCAAAGCGTCACATAGACACCAAAGCGTCACATAGACACAAACGTGCCCTGTAGACACCAAAACTTCACATGGATACCAACACGTCCTGTAGACACCAAAATGTCACATAGACACCAAAATGTCACATAGACACCAACACGTCACATAGACACCAACACGTCACATAGACACCAAAGCGTCACATAGACACCAAAGCGTCACATAGACACCAACGCGTCACATAGACACCAACGCGTCACATAGACACCAAAGCGTCACATAGACACCAAAGCGTCACATAGACACCAAAGCGTCACATAGACACCAAAGCGTCACATAGACACCAAAGCGTCACATAGACACCAACGTGTCACATAGACACCAAAACGTCACATAGAAACAAACACACCCTGTAGACACCAACGTCACATAGACACCAAAACGTCACATAGAAACAAACACACCCTGTAGACACCAACGCGTCACAGACACCAACGTGTCACATAGACACCAACGCGTCACATAGACACCAACGCGTCACATAGACACCAACGCGTCACATAGACACCAACGCGTCACATAGACACCAACGCGTCACATAGACACCAACGCGTCACATAGACACCAACATGTCACACAGACACCAAAATGTCACAGACACCAACGCGTCACATAGACACCAACGCGTCACATAGACACCAACGCGTCACATAGACACCAACACGTCACATAGACACCAACACGTCACATAGACACCAACACGTTCCATAGACACTAAACATCACATAGACACTAGGCTGGGTGAAAGGGAAAAATATTCTATCACAGTATTATTTTTCATATCATTTGATGAAAACAAGAGACTGTGACAGGAGTGTGCAATTTTAGGTTTCTCATGATTTGATTTTTATTTAGGGTCCTTCAATCTGATTATTGAACGATCATCATGATAACCATGGTGACCACATTTTTTAATGCATTTTATCACCGTTTTGTCATGTCAGAGCTTGTCACCACCATCTTAGTGAAATTAAACACACAGACACCCCACATTCCCGCCACAGCCTGAAAACTCATAAATGATCACATATGGCTCCCTGGTGCCGCCTCAGCTCAGCAGCTAAACAAAACTGTAGTTTAATGAAGAAGCTTGAGATGCAGCAGCAAGACTCCGCCTCTCTGAGCTTCGGTTTCAGTTCATGTTTAAAATGTGGATTACAAACCACACACCAGTTATTATTTATGTTAATAGCCCAAGTTAAACCAGAGTTATACTAAAATTATTAAACTACCATTTTTAGACCATCAGATAAATTGAGGGGCCCCCCTCTGGAGCCAGGCCTGGAGGTGGGGCACGTTGGCGAGCGCCTGGTGGCTGGGCTTTCACCCATGGAGCCCAGCCGGGCACAACCCGAAGAGGAAACGTGGGTACCCCCTTCCCATGGGCTCACCACTCATGGGAGGGGCCAAAGGGGTCGGGTGCAGTGTGTGACGGGTGGTAGTCGAGGGCGGGGACCTTGGTGGTCTGATCCTCGGCTACAGAAGCTGGCTCTTGGCACATGGAATGTCACCTCTCTGGTGGGGGAGGAGCCTGAGTTGGTGTGTGAGGTTGAGAGGTTCCGACTAGATATAGTCGGACTCACCTCAACGCATGGCTCTGGCTCTGGAACCAGTTTCCTTGAGAGCGGTTGGGCTTTCTACCACTCTGGAGTTGCTCCCACTGAGAGGCGCCGAGCAGGGGTGGGCATACTAGTTGCCCTCCATCTTGGTGCCTGTACGTTGGGGTTTACCCCAGTGAATGAGAGGGTAGCCTCCCTCCGCCTACGTGTGGGGGGACGGGTTCTGACTGTGGTCTATGCTTATGCACCAAACTACAGTTCAGACTACCCACCCTTTTTGGAGACCTTGGAGGGGGTGCTGGAAAGCGCTCCTTCCGGTGACTCCCTCGTTCTGCTGGGGGACTTTAACGCTCACGTGGGCAACGACAGTGAGACCTGGAGAGGTGTGGTTGGGAGGAATGGCTCCCCCTGATCTGAATTCTAGTGGTGTTTTGTTATTGGACTTCAGTGCCAGTCATGGATTGTCCATAATGAACACCATGTTCAGACGTAAAGGTGTCCATTTGTGCTCTTGGCACCACGATACCTTAGGTCGCAGCTCGATGATTGACGTTGTTGTTGTTTCATCTGACCTGAGGCCGCATGACTTGGACACTCGGGTGAAGAGAGGGGCGGAGCTGTCAACTGACCACTACCTGGTGGTGAGTTGGCTCAGATGGTGGGGGAGGATGCCGGTCAGACCAGGCAGGCCCAAAAGGATCGCGAGGGTCTGCTGGGAACGTCTGGCAGAAGGAGCTTCAATTCCCACCTCTGACAGAACTTCCAAAATGTTCCGGGGGAGGCGGGGGGCATTGAGTCTGAATGGACCCTGTTCTGTGCCTCCATTGTTGAGGCGGCCGACCGGAGCTCTGGTCGCAGGGTCGTCGGTGCCTGTCGTGGTGGTAACCCCCAAACCCGCTGGTGGACACCGGCGGTTAGGGATGCTGTCAGGCTGAAGAAAGAGTCCTATCAGGTCAAGACAAATTCATATGATGTTGACTAGTGCGTGTCACGTGTGTGTGTGTGCACGCGTGTGTGTGTTTAGCCCCGGATCTTCTTCAGTCCTAAATCCGCCCCTGGTCTCACCAGAAAATGACTTTTTTTAGACGTCAAATATTTATTCTGTAAAATTACGCTTATTTTTAAACACCAGAAAAAATGTATTTGTAAAAACTCTACAGCCGCGGTGACCTCCTGGTGACCTCCTGGTGACCCGGGCCAAAGCAGCCGTCACTCAACCAAGTCGACGCCTCACTGGAGTCACATGAGCACAGACGTGTCATTTGGTTGGCTAAACGCCACCTGACTCGATCCAAGGTTGCTTTGACTCGGGTCACCAGGGGGTCCGCTCAGATGTGAAGTGGTATTTTAGGTTAAACAGTCGTGTTCCGGAGAGAAGCGTGTCCTCCACACACTTTAGCCTTTCTTCTACTGATGCATCTGGCGTCTCTGCGACACGTTTCAACAAAACAACACCAGCGGACAAACTCACGGTTCTGATCTGCAGACCCGAGTCGATGACGTAGCGGACCCCTCTCAGGGAGAACGACGCCTCGGCGAGTGTGTCGGTGAGGAACACCTTCCGTTGAACGCCCACGCCTTCGGTCTCCAGACCCTCAGAGCCATGGGTCTCCTTCAACACCGACGGGTCGGGTTCTGACTCGTAGACCTTCTGGGTCAGACCAGCCAGTCCAGCGTGGAGGGGGTAGAACCGGAGCGGGCCGAGCTGAGGACTCAGAGCTACAGACTCCTTCTCCAACAGAACCAAACACTCTTCTATCTCCTACAGGGAAACAGGAACCTGCATCAGAACCAGAACCAGACCGTACGGCAGAAGGAACATGATGCAGGAGTTTGTCTCGGGTCACACTCGTCAGAAACAAAACCTAAAACAGAACCTGCCGGGTCTGACCCGCTTATCTTTGCTAATCACGGAGTAGACCAGAACCAGAACAAAGCAGCTCTGATGACATCACAGCCAGGAGGAGAACCTCCAGAACCTCAGGGTTCTACTGGGTGTCTCCAGCTGCCTGACCCGACTCTGCACCAGAACCAAAGTCCTGATCCAGGTATAAATTAGGAATGCTCACCTGAGCACCAGCCAGGAACACCATCACATCTCCTCCCTCTCCTCGTCGGTGGAGGTCCAGAACCAAGTGGCAGGATGCAGACACCGGTCCCTTCCCAGAGGACAGCTCCCTGTACATGATGTCCACTCTGTCCACAGACCTCCCGCCCTCTGCTCCAGTGTCCTGGCCCGGGGCCTCAGGGAGAGGCTGCTCTAGGTGGAGGTGAGGCACGGAGGGTCCCAGGAAGGCAGCGAGGCGGGGAGCGAGCGTCGGGTCAGTGAGCAGAACCACCCGGAAGTCGGGCCTCTGGCGGCAGACGTCACAGAGAAGGCCGAGCAGCACGTCGGTGGGAACGGTCCGCTCCTGCAGCTCGTCCAGAACCACCACCCCGTACTGGTGCAGCAGAGGGTCTGACATCATCTCCTCCAGCAGCAGGAAGTCGCTGACAAACCTGCAGAGAACACACGGAACCGACACATGACCACAGGTCCAAACCCCCAAGACCTTTGTTCCTCCCAGCCGCAGGGTCCTACCTGAGTAGGGTGTCAGGTGTGCAGCTGTTGTCATGAGACACCCTGTAGCCCACCTCCAGGCCCAGACTGAGGTCCATCTCGTCGGCCACACGAAGAGCCAGACTCTGCGCCGCCACCGAGTACGGCTGCGAGCAGCAGACCAGACCGTGGCAGAACTCAAAGGACAGCGCAAACTCCGCACACCACTGAGGAACCTGCAGGGAGGAGGAGCAGGAGGTGATGAGGTGTCTCCCATCCTGGGGGTGGGGCTGAGGGAGGTGGGTTAAAGGTTCTGGCCCAGCTCCACCCTAGCACTCACAGAACCGGGCTTGGCTCAGAACCTGCAGGTCGCTGAGCTGAACGAAAACAAACAAAAGCCTTCCTAACGTCTCTGTCGGTGAAATCCCAGACGCACGATTTCATAATCCCATCAGTCAGCAGTTAGAGGGTCAAAGGTCAGGGTGTCAGATGATGTCATCAAACGACACCAGTCCAATACAAGTGTCCTGTGTTCTCTCTGCTACAGTGTCCATGTGAGGACATTTCCAGGTGTCAGGACAACCAACACTGTCAGCCGAGTCTGGTTTCCATGGAAACACTACCCAGCATCCCCTGCCTCCGGGCCAGTAGATGCTTCACATCAAGGGTTGGGTCACACCTGTCTCCTAAAACTAAACCCTAACCCGGAACCGGACGGGTTCATGACGTCAGGTACCCAGTTCTGTGGGATCTGTGTGGGACTGCTTACCTGGGTGCTTTTCCCAGCTCCACCGGGAGCGCTGAGCAGCAGCATGCTGCGGCTCTCCAGCTGCTCCAGGAGGCTCTGCCGAAGACGCCACACAGGAAGCTGTTGCCTCTCCTCCAGGAGGGAGTAGTACCGCGAGGAGAACGGTAAACCATCGTACGGGTTCACCTCCAGGTCTCCCAGACCCGCCTCCTCCTCTCCTCCCCCATCGTCCAGGTCTCCAGACAGCAGGGAGGAGACAGACAGGGAGTCCAGGGCTGTGGGAGGGGAGGCGGTGGGAGGTTTCGATGGGGGTGAGGCCATCCTCAGCAGCTGTGTGTGTGTGTGTGTGTGAGCGCGCGTCACCTGCAAAGACAAGACACAGGAAGATTTAATTTTCTCTTGGGCCGGAACCAGAACCGGTCTCGCTGGGTGACAGTAGCCACGCACCAGGGAGTTTCCCGGATGTTCCAGACGTCTGCGAGGACTCGCATTTTCCTCACATGGGGGGCAGGAATTCTGGGAAAAGTCTCTGAGATTCAGACCCAGCAGAAGAAGTTTGTGTCCCGGTGTTGTGGCGATCCGGAACCAGAGTCCAGTGAGTCTGCGTCACACCGGAGGTCAGGTAAGTGTGGCTCCTGTGGGAGCTGGAAGCAGGAAGCAGTGGCTGATGGGAATAAGAACAGAAGACACGACTCAAACGGAACCACGACAGTTCTGGTCCTTGTGACGGAAAACAACCAGAACCATTCTACCTGTTCTGGGTTTACCTGTGACCCGGGGGCGGGGTCACGTGACCAGGGTCATTTAAACGTGTCTGTTTTTAAACCCAACAAGAAAACTTTAGTGGGTTTGATCACCGAACAGGTTAGACCCGTGTCCGCTTACCGGAGCGGGAAACGACGAGACGTTCGCCAGCTGCCACGTCTCCTACCTGGGACACATCCCAGAGGACAGGTGAGGAACCCCCGCTGCTGTCACGTCGGTCCGCTCCCTTCTCTCGCCACAACACCCAGGCTGAAACCTGCCAGAGGAGGAGGGGAGACGTCCTCTGAACCGCTCAGTAGGTCCAAACCGGTTCGGGTTGTTTCCTGTCTGCTGACAGAGACAATAAAGCTGCTTCATCCAACAGCCGCCATGTTTAGCTGTCAGAGCCTGTGGTGCGTTCAGGGACCCTCGGATAGTTTACAGTCAGAGCCCGCGGTGCGTTCATGGACCCTCGGTTACTACGCTGTTACGTATTCACTGACCAGCAGGGAGTGTGGGTCACCTAATCAATAAAAACATTGACCTTTAAACTAATGATCTCATATTTTCATAAATGAAGTTTTAAAGTCCAAGCCTGATGAGAAACAATAAATTTTAAAATAGTTAAAATCTAATCATGTAAATGAATAAAGATGATTTCTTGTAAATGTCTTTTATTCTGTTTTGACTTCATAACAGATGGTCTTTTATTTCCTTCTTGTAAATTTAAAATGACCTTTATTGTTCAACTATGGAAAAATTACAACCAGAATATGACTTTTTTAGTCGTGGAATTCACGAGTTAGAAGTTTTTGTTCGGTGAAATTATGAATTTGTTTTTTCACTTAAAATATGTCATAAAATTGCATCAACAAAAAATCTGTCAGTAAAAAATAAACTGCAGCATTTGAACAAAAACTCAACATCAACTGAGGCGACATCCGCCTGACCAAAGCCATCTTTTTAATTATCCAGTCAAGTGGCTTTAACCAATCAAATTGCACTTCTCAGCTCACGCGACACCAGTGAGGTGTGGACTCAGGCCCAACTCCAACACTCGCCCTGCGGTCGTCAGCAATGTGTGCGCGGTTCATAAGTGTGCCAAATTAAGACGGGGAGCGTTGTGCCATCGACCATGCCGGGATGCTGGTCGCTGTGATCTTTTTGTCAAAAACCTTTATAAACAACTTTCAAACAAACAACCAAACAGTTATTTGAAACATATTTACATTCATGGCTGCTTTGTCGAAAACATTCAGAGCATCAAGTAATCATCCTGAAATTAACTAATTTCATTAGAAAATGAATATTTTCAGGAAAGGAACTTGAGCCGTTTCTCCCTAATGGATTGTGGGTGACAGCCTTCATCCAAGTCCACATCGATGCAGACTTGGGTTAAGTGTGGATCAAGGGCGCAAAAGAGGTGTGAACAACTTCCGCTTTTGAGAATCGGGACACCCTACGCTCTTGCACCGCCGGTCGGGATCGCACAAGTGTGGAAGTGCGAGTTTTGGGATTGGGCCTTGATCTGGTGATGACTTAATTGGCTCGGGTCACCAGGAGGTCAACGTAGCTGTTAAATCTCTGCAGGAGAATGTTTATGGATGAAATGTTTGCTGGTAGTCTTTAAACATCAGAATGACTTCCATATTGGACCGGCGTTGCAGTCCTTTAACTGATAAACGTTGCTGTTTTGTTCCTAAGTTCAATAAAGTTTGCTGTGAAATGTTTTTGAGTTTAAAATAAAATGTGTAATTTTCATTAACTTTCCCTCCTAAAATCTTGGCTGAAAACATCATGTGGTGTTCTGGTTCCTTCCCGGTAAAGTTACATGTTGGCATTCCTGATTCCAGGCGGGAAACGTTCCGGTCCGGTCGAGCAGTTAAACTCGGATCGGGATAAAAAAGTCTCTAACATTTCCTCTAGCCTGTTAAACTGGTTCAGGATCAGCTGTCTGAAGGTCTAAACCAGGTTTTCTGACCTTTGACCTTTACCAGAATGATCAGCAGCAAAAGTTTCTTCTCCGAGGATCCTGCTGATGTTAAGACACGCCTGGATGCTCCGGAGCAGCTCCTATAACCAGCTCCGAGTTTCAGTCATTCTGTGTTTTAATGATAAAGAACCAGACGGTGACCAGAAGGTTTTATTGTTTCCAAACATGAATTTACTGCAGTTTACAGTAACATCAGGTTTCTGGTTAACGGTCCTAATCTATGGCGTGGTATGGGGGCCAAAATTAAGACTGCTGCCCAGCAGCAGGAGGCTATATAAATTATGAACCAAACTACCGATCTGATTAATGATTAGCTGGCGCCGGTAACTGAGAGGCTGGCGCTGCTTACTGAGAAATAGCACCTTTACCGGCGTTACTACTAGATACGCTAGGGACTAGCAGCCCTCAGCTGGTCATTAACTGGTTCACACACTCCCTCTGCTGTCTATTAGCATGGATAGGCTAGCGTTAGCCTGGACGGGCTGGTGTTAGCATTGGAGAAGCTAGCTATTCGCATGTCTAGGCTGGCCACTAGCTGGATTTCCTACCCCCTTGATGGACCATTAGCATGGATAGGCTGGCGTTAGCATCGGAGAGGCTAGCCATTAGTGTGCCTAGGCTGGCCACTAGCTGGATTTCCTACCCCCTTGACGGACCATTAGCATGGATAGGCTAGCGTTAGCCTGGATGGGCTGGTGTTAGCATTGGAGAGGCTAGCCATTAGCGTGCCTAGGGTGACCACTAGCTGACTAGTGACTCTCCGATGTACAGTCTATGGTGTGAACCAGTCAATGACCAGCTGAGGGCTGCTAGTCCCTAGCGTATCTAGTAGTAACGCCGGTAAAGGTGCTATTCCTCAGTAAGCAGCGCCAGCCTCTGAGTTACCGGCGCCAGCTTATCATTAATCAGGTCGGTAGTTTGCTTCAGAATTTATACAGCCTCCTGCTGCTGGGCAGCAGTCTTAATTTTGGCCCCCATACTAACCAGCCAGATGTGACCCGTGTTACAGGAACCGGGCTCCCTGAGGAACAGGAAACATCTGGATGCTGTTTCATTAACTCTCGCTGTAACAAACTCCTCTCTTCATCCTGACGCAGCTCACAAACTGGATCCACGCTCGTAGTCTGTCCTCCCAGTCCTCGCACCAGTTCTGGCTCCTCTCCAGGTTCTGGTACCGAGTGGGCAGCGACTCCAAAGCCAGCACTGCCTCGGGGGGGTCAAAGGGCAGCCCCGCCTTCTCCACCGCCTCCTGGAACTTGGCTGGAGACGCTGTAGCGACGTAACACCTGAAACCAGAGTCATAAAAAAAACGGCTCAGGTAAGAAAAGGCTCACAGGTGATATCACCTTACAGGTGTGTCTCTGTTCCCACAATGCATTTGGAGGAGTGGTTTCCACAGAGAACACAGGGTTAGACACTGAAGTTCAGACAGAAGAAGTCAGATGTTTGGTTCAGAGAGAAAGTTTAAAACGCAGGAAGAGAAACAAACCTCGTGAACGCACCGTCGCTAACGGCAACAACAACTCCATGTGGAAAATTTTCCTTCCAGAATCAGAAATTTCAGGATCATCTGAAAAGAGGGAATGTTGTTTTCCCTTCCCTCTGGTTCTTTGAGATTATTCGCCATCAGGAATCAGTATTGGCCCTAAAACCCAAGCTCTCATTAGTTTTACACAAGGTTTGGATTTTATTCATCGTTTCAATCAATTCCACATTGATTGGGAATTGGAAAATCCAGGTTCATCAAACCAAAGCCAGAGTAGAAGCGCTGCTGCTGTGCTGAAATGCCCAATTTTCTGATTCACAGCGGAAAGACCCTTAGGTCAAAGAGCTCTCGGTTTTAGTTAGCGTTGCGCGTTGCCATAGTGAGTTCAGTCCAGCTCCAGATCAGCTGTTCACTAATTGGGCCAATCATAATGAATATCGACTGATTCGGATCACCGGGCGAGTTTTTGGTGCTCCTCTAGTTTTATGTTCACGTGTCTTTTTGAAGGTCATAAAAGCGTTTGTCTTTGATGACGTCGACGAAATGTTATTTCTGAGGGATTTATTTCTCAGTCGTTTCATATTTTTATTGTTGAGGTGCTCTCACAATGAGGCGGTGATGGTTAGTGCGCCGCGACAGCAGGCACGCCAACCATCCTGCTTTTATTGCAGCAACAATAACTCAGTCCACCCACGAAACCCAGACATGGGGTGTGTGTGTGTGTGTTGAACCTGTTTATTCCAGCGGTGTGAGGATGATGGTACTGGTGCCACACGGCCACAGCTGTATGAGGACACATAACATACTGGTTCTCCTCCCAGCACCTCCTCATGGTCTCCAGGATCTCTTCGTCACCCACGGTCCCAGTCAGCAGAACCTCTGACAGCTACAGGGGAAATGGAGGCATGGGATGAGAACCCGACTGATGGGTTCTGAGGTTGACAGACAGATTCAGAGACTGGTACCAGCCTGCGGTGGTTCTCCAACAGACTGTGTCGATGTGAACGCTGGAACTCCTCCATGATGTTCTTCACTGAGGATCCATCTCTGTCCAGCAGCAGCCAGAAGATCCGCTCTATGTTGTACGGGTCCTACAGAACACAAACAGATGTTCTGAGAGGAAAATCACACGGACCCAATGGTCTTCCTCTCGGCAGGTCAGGGAGTCTACAGACTTACCTGGATGTCGATGGCAGGAGCCAGAGTCTGTGTGACGTCCGACGTCATGGAAAAGTCGCCGTTGGTTACAGTCCGGTGCACAATGTCGTTAGAGTTCACCATGGCAACCAGCTTCAGAGGCAACCCCATCAGCTTCAACATGTAGGCAGCTAGATCAAAGAATACCAGATGACAGGATTCCCACATCGTAGCAGAAAAGAAACACAGTGAGGAAAAACAAACACATCAAGATTGTCACGATACATTTACTATTTAAAGTACCTTAACTACTTTTACTTTAGTTTTTAAAAGTACTTTTCTCTAAAGCAAGGGTGCTCGTCCTGGTCCTGGAGGGCTGCTATTCAGCAGGGTTTGTGGTTTCTCTGCTCCAGCACACTATATTCAGTGGTTGAATCACCTGCAGCAGCTCATCAGGCTCTGCGGAAGCCTGTTAATCACCTGGGGTCTCATTTATCAAACATTGAGTAGAATCAGAATCAGAATCAGAATCAGAAAAGGTTTATTGCCATTGTCAGTGAACAAACAATTCACAAACTAGGAACTTGCTTCGGTACTAACGTGCTACATATAACATGAATAATATAATTAAAAAATAGAGTAAAGTAGAATAAAATATAATAAACAAGCGTAAAACTTTGCTATAAAAAATGGCAGGTAAAGGTAATATGGCCGATAACGTGACGTTATGTCAAGTACCCAAGACGAGCATGGTTGTGTGTTTATAAGCTGTTCACAAGTCTAACGGCAGATGGAAAGAAGCTGTTCTTATGGCGAGAGGTTCTGGTCCGGATGGACCGTAACCTCCTGCCTGAGGGAAGCGGCTCAAAAAGTCTGTGACCCGGGTGAGAAGGGTCAGCTGCTATCCGACCTGCACGCCCCCGCGTTCTGGAGACGTACAGGTCCTGGAGAGATGGAAGGCTGCAGCCAATCACCTTCTCAGCAGAGCGCACAATGCGCTGCAGTCTATGTTTGTCCCTCACCATGGCTCCAGCGTACCACACAGCGATGGAGGAGGTGAGGATGGACTCAATGATGGCCGTGTAAAACTGCACCATCATCTGGGTCGGCAGCTTGGCCTTTTTCAACTGCCGCAGAAAGTACATCCTCTGCTGGGCCTTTTTGATCAGGGAGCTGATGGATGGCTCCCACCTAAGGTCCTGTGTGATGGTGGTTCCGAGGAAGCGGAAGGAGTCCACAGTGGTGGCAGGGGTGTCCGACAGGACGAGGGGGAGAGATGGGGCTGTGCTTTCCTGAAGTCCACAATCATCTCCACTGTCTTCTGAGCATTGAGCTCCAGGTTGTTGCTGCTGCACCAGTACACCAGCCGTTCCACCTCTCTCCTGTAGGCGGACTCATCACCGTCAGAGATGAGCCCGATGAGGGTGGTGTCGTTACTAAAACCTAATCCTTACTAAAACCGTACTTAAGCTCAGCTAAAATATGTACTTACGCCGAGTAGGTTTGTGATGTATCAAACATGGAGGACGCACAGCTGCACGCAATCTCCGCTTCATAAATCGGAGACTAACGAGAATGTTTCTCAGCTGCATTTTAGTCACATCCCACCCTCACCACGCCCACTTACTGCCATAAATGGTCAATGCAAAGTGCCATGTGGATCTCATGCATATACATAAGCTGGATTGTTGCAGAGCTCTGCCAATGACATGGCGACCGTAGATCAAGGCAGATCAAGGAAGCGCTATTTCACACAAGCAGAAGTTGAGGTACCTGTGGGTGAGGTGGAGAAATGAAAGGAAGTGCTTTTGCAAAACAAATAAGAGAAAATCCGCGGAGTGGCACAGCGCTGCTGAAGCCGTCAATGTTGTGAGTTCCTCAGAGAGATCTGTGGCAGTTATAAAAAAAAAAAGATCCAATTGGGATTCGATCCCCAGACTCCCGGGCAAAAGTTGCATGTGATAACCAGTCACTCAAACAGAGATCTCCCCTGTACAAGTAGGCAGGGTGCATGATCGATCGGGTCACAGTGACAGGACACACACACTGTCACAGACGCATGATGTTCTGTCTCAATCCGTCCCCCTGCTGATATTCTGCATTCCCTATTCTGCGCTTCAGGCTGTGTGTGTGTGTGTGTGTGTGTGTGGGTGCGTGTGTGTGGGGGTCTTGTTCTGTGTGAAAATGAAGCGGTACAAGTGATAATGCTGCAGAATTTCATAATTTTATCTTCTCAGCAGCAGCACTGCAGGTGCTCTCCATGTCCAACATGTGTGTAAGCCAGGTCCTTAGTCAAGTTGCGCACATTTTTCTGCTAAGTTTTCTTTCATTAATCCCAAAGTTTGCGAGGAAAGTAGCTTACGCAGTTTTCTGACCCTGTTTTGTGCGTAAGCAAGCTTGATAAATGAGGCCCCTGCTGATTGAACTAAAGCCTCTCCAGAACCAATACTGGGCACCCCTGCTGAGAGGTTTAGATCCTGGATTCAGCCTTTCAATGCATGTGTGGAGTTAGCGTGTTCTCCTCATGAGTGTGTGGAGTTAGTCTGTTCTCCTCATGCATGTGTGGAGATAGCGTGTTCTCCTCATGAGTGTGTGGAGTTAGTCTGTTCTCCTCATGCATGTGTGGAGATAGCGTGTTCTCCTCATCCATGTGTGGAGTTAGCGTGTTCTCCTCATGCATGTGTGGAGGTAGCCTGTTCTCCTCATGCATGTGTGGAGTTAGTCTGTTCTCCTCATGCATGTGTGGAGTTAGCGTGTTCTCCTCATGCATGTGTGGAGTTAGCGTGTTCTCCTCGTGCATGTGTGAAGTTATTGTGTTCTCCTCATGCATGTGAGAAGTTAGCATGTTTACCTCAAGCATGTGTGGAGTTGGTGTTCTCCTCATGCATGTGTGGAGTTAGCCTGTTCTCCTCATGCATGTATGGAGTTGGCGTGTTCTCCTCATGCATGTATGGAGTTGGCGTGTTCTCCTCATGCATGTGTGGGGTTAGCATGTTCTCCTCATGCATGTATGGAGTTGGCATGTTCTCCTCATGCATGTGTGGGGTTAGTGTGTTCTCCTCATGCATGTGTGGAGTTATTGTGTTCTCCTCATGCATGTGAGAAGTTAGCATGTTTACCTCAAGCATGTGTGGAGTAAACATGTTCTCCCCACGCATGTGTGGATTTAGCATGTTCTCCTCATGCATGTGTGGAGTTAGCATGTTTTCCTAATGCATGTCTGGAGTTAGCGTGTTCTCCTCATGCATGCATTGAGTAAGCTTGTTCTCCTCATGCATGTGTGGAGTTAGCATGTTCTCCTCATGCATGTGTGGAGATAGCGTGTTCTCCTCATGCACATGTGGTGATAGCAATTTCTCCCCATGCACTTGTGGAGATGGCATGTTCTTCTCATGCATGTGTGGCGATAGCATGTTCTCCTCATGCATGTGTGGAGTTGGCATGTTCTCCTAATGCATGTGTGGGGTTAGCGTGCTCTCCTCATGCATGCGGTGAGTTAGCGTATTCTTCTCATGCATGTGTGGAGATAGCATGTTCTCCCCGTGCATGTGTGGAGCTAGCATGTTCTTCTCATGCATGTGTGGAACTAGCATGTTCTCCTCTTGCATGTGTGAAGTTAGCATGATCTCCTCATGCTTGAGTGTTTTTTTTTTGTGGTTTCCTCCCACAGACCAAAACATTCTTGTCACATAAATTGGAGACTATACTAGCTGTGACTGGTTGTTTGTCTCTGTGTGTCCCTGTGTTGGACTGGAGACCTGTCCTTTGGCTCCCTGCAACACTACTGAGTATGAAGGCCTTCATAAAATAAATGAAGAGCAGATGAATAGGTGACTTACCAGTGATAATTTGGATTTTCACTCGTGGAGGTGAATTTTAAAACAAAAAAAATGAACAAGTAGGAAAACCCAGCCATCCCAGATTAGTGCTGGAACAGAACCACCTGAACCCACCTGTGATGTTTCCTGCCCCTCCGGTTGGAACCACCACCTCAAACTCTGGTAGCTCCAGCCCCCTCTCCACGCCGCTGAGCTGCATGTAGGCATAGACGAAATGGACGATTTGCACCATGACTCTAGACCAGTTGACCGAGTTGAGGCTCATGAGGCCATGTGACGTCACCAGTTTCTGATCCGCAAACAGACGACGAAGGGGCTGGTCAATGTTGT
>SSNQ01034543.1:490013-519428 GCA_006942095.1 Nothobranchius kuhntae | reverse complement strand
TGTTCTCCTCATGCATGTATGGAGTTGGCGTGTTCTCCTCATGCATGTATGGAGTTGGCGTGTTCTCCTCATGCATGTGTGGGGTTAGTGTGTTCTCCTCATGCATGTGTGGAGTTATTGTGTTCTCCTCATGCATGTGAGAAGTTAGCATGTTTACCTTAAGCATGTGTGGAGTAAACATGTTCTCCTCATGCATGTGTGGAGTTAGCCTGTTCTCCTCATCCATGTGTGGAGTTAGCATGTTCTCCTCATGCATGTGTGGAGTTAGCGTGTTCTCCTCATGCATGTGTGGAGTTAGCGTGTTCTCCTCATGCATGTGTGAAGTTATTGTGTTCTCCTCATGCATGTGAGAAGTTAGCATGTTTACCTCAAGCATGTGTGGAGTAAACATGTTCTCCTCATGCATGTGTGGAGTTGGTGTTCTCCTCATGCATGTGTGGAGTTAGCCTGTTCTCCTCATGCATGTGTGGAGATAGCATGCTCTCCTCATGCATGTATGGAGTTGGCGTGTTCTCCTCATGCATGTGAGAAGTTAGCATGTTTACCTCAAGCATGTGTGGAGTAAACGTGTTCTCCTCATGCATGTGTGGAGTTAGCCTGTTCTCCTCATGCATGTGTGGAGATAGCATGTTCTCCTCATGCATGTATGGAGTTGGCGTGTTCTCCTCATGCATGTATGGAGTTGGCGTGTTCTCCTCATGCATGTGTGGGGTTAGTGTGTTCTCCTCATGCATGTGTGGAGTTATTGTGTTCTCCTCATGCATGTGAGGAGTTAGCATGTTTACCTCAAGCATGTGTGGAGTAAACATGTTCTCCCCACGCATGTTTGGATTTAGCATGTTCTCCTCATGCATGTGTGGAGTTAGCATGTTCTCATGCATTTGTAGAGTTAGCATGTTCTCCTAATGCATGTCTGGAGTTAGCGTGTTCTCCTCATGCATGCGTTGAGTAAGCTTGTTCTCCTCATGCATGTGTGGAGTTAGCATGTTCTCCTCATGCATGTGTGGAGATAGCGTGTTCTCCTCATGCACATGTGGTGATAGCAATTTCTCCCCATGCACTTGTGGAGATGGCATGTTCTTCTCATGCATGTGTGGCGATAGCATGTTCTCCGCATGCACGTGTGGAGTTATTGTGTTCTCCTCATGCATGTGAGAAGTTAGTATGTTTACCTCAATCATGTGTGGAGTAAACATGTTCTCCTCATGCATGTGTGGAGTTAGCCTGTTCTCCTCATGCATGTGTGGAGATAGCATGTTCTCCTCATGCATGTATGGAGTTGGCATGTTCTTCTCATGCATGTGTGGCGATAGCATGTTCTCCTCATGCACGTGTGGAGTTGGCATGTTCTCCTAATGCATGTGTGGGGTTAGCATGTTCTCCTTATGCATGTATGGAGTTGGCGTGTTCTCCTCATGCATGTGTGGGGTTAGTGTGTTCTCCTCATGCATGTGTGGAGTTATTGTGTTCTCCTCATGCATGTGTGGAGTTATTGTGTTCTCCTCATGCATGTGAGGAGTTAGCATGTTTACCTCAAGCATGTGTGGAGTAAACATGTTCTCCCCACGCATGTGTGGATTTAGCATGTTCTCCTCATGCATGTGTGGAGTTAGCATGTTTTCATGCATTTGTAGAGTTAGCATGTTCTCCTAATGCATGTCTGGAGTTAGCGTGTTCTCCTCATGCATGCGTTGAGTAAGCTTGTTCTCCTCATGCATGTGTGGAGTTAGCATGTTCTCCTCATGCATGTGTGGAGATAGCGTGTTCTCCTCATGCACATGTGGTGATAGCAATTTCTCCCCATGCACTTGTGGAGATGGCATGTTCTTCTCATGCATGTGTGGCGATAGCATGTTCTCCTCATGCACGTGTGGAGTTGGCATGTTCTCCTAATGCATGTGTGGGGTTAGCGTGCTCTCCTCATGCATGCGGTGAGTTAGCGTATTCTTCTCATGCACGTGTGGAGATAGCATGTTCTCCCCGTGCATGTGTGGAGCTAGCATGTTCTTCTCATGCATGTGTGGAACTAGCATGTTCTCCTCTTGCTTGTGTGAAGTTAGCATGATCTCCTCATGCTTGAGTGGTTTTTTTTGTGGTTTCCTCCCACAGACCAAAACATTCTTGTCACATAAATTGGAGACTATAAATCGTCCCAAGCTGTGACTGGTTGTTTGTCTCTGTGTGTCCCTGTGTTGGACTGGAGACCTGTCCTTTGGCTCCCTGCAACACTACTGAGTATGAAGGCCTTCATAAAATAAATGAAGAGCAGATGAATAGGTGACTTACCAGTGATAATTTGGATTTTCACTCGTGGAGGTGAATTTTAAAACAAAAAAAATGAACAAGTAGGAAAACCCAGCCATCCCAGATTAGTGCTGGAACAGAACCACCTGAACCCACCTGTGATGTTTCCTGCCCCTCCGGTTGGAACCACCACCTCAAACTCTGGTAGCTCCAGCCCCCTCTCCACGCCGCTGAGCTGCATGTAGGCATAGACGAAATGGACGATTTGCACCATGACTCTAGACCAGTTGACCGAATTGAGGCTCATGAGGCCATGTGATGTCACCAGTTTCTGATCCGCAAACAGACGACGAAGGGGCTGGTCAATGTTGTCGGAGCTGCCGTCGGCTGTAGAAACAGGAAACAAGAAGTGAGCCTGGTTTCACAGGAGGTTCTTCAGACCTGGAATCTCCTAAAAAAATTCCGACCAACTTTATTTATGGAGCCACACAACAATCCATCCATATTCTTCCACTTATCCTGAGTCGGGTCGCGGCGGCAGCAGCCTCAGTAGGGAGGTCCAGACTTCCCTCTCCCCAGTCACTTGGGCCAGCTCCTCCGGGGCAATCCCAAGGTGTTCCCTGGCCAGCTGAAAGACATAGTCCCTCCAGCATGTCCTGGGTCTCCCTTTAGGTCTCCTCCCGGTTTTTCAATAGAAAAGACGATGTTTTTTAGAGGCGAGCAGCTCTGAGGCGTATTGTGTTGCATCGCTCGTGAGCGGCCCAAACGGCTTCGAATGAAGACAACTGGACATCTTTTGTTTCTTGAAGACATTTTGCTTCTCATACGAGGAGCTTTGTCAATTCTGACTGAAGAGTCGTGAGCGGCCGAGCCATCTGGAGGCGTGGCCGAGCCGTCTGGAGACGTGGCTGAGACGTGGCTGAGACTCTGCATCAGTGCAGCCATGTGACATGGTATGGGCAACGTCACAGCGTGCCTCTAAAGCCTAATTTGTACTTCGTCTGCGTCTGGACAGACACACATGCCACGCCATTATCCATCCTTTCGAGGGCTCTCCAGCAGGCTTGCAAGGACGCACGGAGTCGAGCTCTCTTTTTCTAAACATCCGTCCAGCGAGATGGAGAATGCAAGCTTGTGATTGGTCAGGATGCTAATGTCATCGACAGCGGTGCCATTGTGCCACCAAAAAGAAAGAGAGCCAATGATATCTAGCAGCAGACATGGAGCAGCTTGAAGAATACTTTGTGGAAAAACTCTCAAAACATAAATGTTTTATGCACCCGTGACTGGAGGAGGGAAAAGACACGTAGCAAACGTTTTATTCGCAGACGGAAATGACGGGAAACGTGGGTTTAGAGGTGGCGCGTGCATGGAGGGGTGGAGGAAGATGAGGGACACATTAAAGTCTCTTAAATAAAAAATACACAACATAAACACACTAGTTAATGCACTATCTGGGACCAGATACCACAGAACAGCGCTACACCCTCTGCTGTCCTGGAGGGGAAGTGCTTTGCAACACTCACCAGGAGACGGAGAAGTCCGAGAGCAAAATGTCTCTGGAGCCGACGGAGAAATGTAAATTAGGCTTTAGCCAACAGATGGCTGATAAAAAAATCAACGTAGAGCAGAGTTTTACCTGACGAAGACACAGTAATGATGGTTTTAGGCTGAACTTATACATTTTAAATAAGATGCACATGTCTGCAGCACTATCAGACACTCGTGATCTGGGGGTGACTTGCTCTTTAAACAGAAAAGATCCAAACTACATTACATTGTTGGTCCTCTAACGTTTTAGATCCAACACTAAAGCAAAGATTTAGGTGAATATTAATAATCTGTTCCTGTTAAAGTTCCCACAAGCAGCTGAAGGAGGTTAGAAAACTCCACTGACCTGCTACCAAATCACACAGAAACATTCATCAGGTCCAAGCAGACACTCTGCAGGACCACATGTGGTCCCAGAGCCATAGGTTGCAGACCTCTGATTTACAGCTTCTACCTGCAAACACATGGATGTTGTCCTCCAGGCAGGTAGTCATGTGTTTCTCCTGAACCGGAGTGACGCGTCCTCGAGGAAAGACAACCAGGACATCCAACTCTGAGAGACCTTTAGCACAGTGGATGGCCGAGCCGCCGGTGTCACCAGACGTTCCTGAGAGGATCAGATCCCTAAAGACCTTTACAGATATTGGATCTGCCCTAAAGAAACATCATGATCTGCCAGGAATGGATGTCCCAGTCTCTTACCAACTAGAACAATGGCCCTGCGGTTCTCCTTCTGTAGGAAGTAGTTAATGAAGTGAACGGTGCAGGTCATAGCCAGGTCCTTAAAGGCCAAAGTGTCTCCATGGAAGAGCTCCAGGATGGAGAGACCGTCTTTGAGACGTGCTATACGGACCACCTCAGGTACGGAGAAACCTGCCAGGGCGTCAGAGACCAACACTACACACAAAACAGGAAATGGTGTCATTAACAGGGAGTGGTTACTGTTGGATTAACAGATTAACTACCAGTTACTAAAATCCTCTGGAGACCAGGCACAGTTACAAACGCTCTCTAGTAGCTGCAGATTTAAGCTCCGCCCCCTCAATCCCTGGTACCATGTGTTGCACCCGTTGATTCAGGTGATTCCTACCTTAAAACAGGCCTTTCCAAACGTTCCAAGATGATGACCAAATGAGTTAAATTCAGAATCTTTGCAGGCCACAAAATGGGATATTTTTTAAAAAAATGCAAAAATATTTTTAAGGTGATTTTTTTATTTGTGCTGTTCTAAAATGGGCCTGCTAGTAGGAATCTGGTCATTAGAAGAGTTTATCTACAGCTGTAGCCTGCTGAAGAAACAAAAGTCCAACTTTCCACAAACACAGTTGGGGGCGGCACAAAACCACTCCAAGGGTCAGAAATGGTCCCTGGGCCACACTTCGAACATCCCCGCCAGAAAACGTCAGTTTCTGACATGTTTAGCTTCAGTTAGATATCAGCTACTGATGCTCATGCAGTAACCACGCAGCAAGGGCCTAGGCTTTGTTTTTAAGTTCTTTATTATTTAATTTACCAAATAATAATAATTATTATCATTACTATTATCATACTTTTGTGGATTATTTCCTCTCAGTCAGCATCAGTCTGAAATAAAACTATTTGTCTGCAGTTTTCTGTCTTTTCTCACGTTTCCTGGTTGTGGATGGAGCTGTTGAAAATATCTTCATGGACATTTTATCATTCCAGATTGGGAAAAGTTTAAAGAGTCCATTGATTATTTAGATGATTTAACAAATGTAGTGTGTTCATATGCTGCCTCCCAGTAATAGAGTTAAGTGTTGTCTGTCCAGCAGCGCCATCTGCTGTGATTTATCCCATTTGTGACTTCATGTTGGATAAATGATAGACTGATGGATGGATGGATGGATGGATGGACAGATGAATGATGGATGGTTGGATAGATTATTAATAAATTATGGACAAATTGATGATGGATGGATAGATGATGGATGGATGGTGGATGGTGGCTGGATGGATAATGGATGCTTGATGGATAGATGATGGATGGATGGATGGATGGATGGATGGATGGATGGATGGATGACATAGATGGATGGATAGATGATGGATGGATGGTGGATGGTGGCTGGATGGATAATGGATGCTTGATGGATAGATGATAGGTGGATGGATGGACGGATGGATGGATGGATTATGGATAAATTATGGATGGTGGATGGATAATAGATGGATGATGGATGGATGGATGGTTGATATATGGATGGATGGATGGATGGCAGATGGATGATTGATAGATAGATGGATGGATGGATGGACGGACGGATGGATTATGGATAAATTATGGATGGNTGGATCTGCCCTAAAGAAACATCATGATCTGCCAGGAATGGATGTCCCAGTCTCTTACCAACTAGAACAATGGCCCTGCGGTTCTCCTTCTGTAGGAAGTAGTTAATGAAGTGAACGGTGCAGGTCATAGCCAGGTCCTTAAAGGCCAAAGTGTCTCCATGGAAGAGCTCCAGGATGGAGAGACCGTCTTTGAGACGTGCTATACGGACCACCTCAGGTACGGAGAAACCTGCCAGGGCGTCAGAGACCAACACTACACACAAAACAGGAAATGGTGTCATTAACAGGGAGTGGTTACTGTTGGATTAACAGATTAACTACCAGTTACTAAAATCCTCTGGAGACCAGGCACAGTTACAAACTCTCTCTAGTAGCTGCAGATTTAAGCTCCGCCCCCTCAATCCCTGGTACCATGTGTTGCACCCGTTGATTCAGGTGATTCCTACCTTAAAACAGGCCTTTCCAAACGTTCCAAGATGGTGACCAAATGAGTTAAATTCTGAATCTTTGCAGGCCACAAAATGGGATTTTAAAAAAAAATGCAAAAATATTTTTTTAAGGTGATTTTTTTATTTGTGCTGTTCTAAAATGGGCCTGCTAGTAGGAATCTGGTCATTAGAAGAGTTTATCTACAGCTGTAGCCTGCTGAAGAAACAAAAGTCCAACTTTCCACAAACACAGTTGGGGGTGGCACAAAACCACTCCAAGGGTCAGAAATGGTCCCTGGGCCACACTTCGAACATCCCCGCCAGAAAACGTCAGTTTCTGACATGTTTAGCTTCAGTTAGATATCAGCTACTGATGCTCACGCAGTAACCACGCAGCAAGGACCTAGGCTTTGTTTTTAAGTTCTTTATTATTTAATTTACCAAATAATAATAATTATTATCATTACTATTATCATACTTTTGTGGATTATTTCCTCTCAGTCAGCATCAGTCTGAAATAAAACTATTTGTCTGCAGTTTTCTGTCTTTTCTCACGTTTCCTGGTTGTGGATGGAGCTGTTGAAAATATCTTCATGGACATTTTATCATTCCAGATTGGGAAAAGTTTAAAGAGTCCATTGATTATTTAGATGATTTAACAAATGTAGTGTGTTCATATGCTGCCTCCCAGTAATAGAGTTAAGTGTTGTCTGTCCAGCAGCGCCATCTGCTGTGATTTATCCCATTCGTGACTTCATGTTGGATAAATGATAGACTGATGAATGGATGGACAGATGAATGATGGATGGTTGGATAGATTATTGATAAATTATGGACGAATTGATGATGGATGGATAGATGATGGATGGATGGTGGCTGGTGGCTGGATGGATAATGGATGCTTGATGGATAGATGATGGATGGATGACATAGATGGATGGATAGATGATGGGTGGATGGATGGACGGATGGATGGATGGATTATGGATAAATTATGGATGGTGGATGGATGACGGATGGATGATGGATGGATGTATGGTTGATGGATGGATGGATGGATGGATGGCAGATGGATGATTGATAGATGGATGGATGGATGGATGGATGGATGGATTATGGATGAATTATGGATGGTGGATGAATGACGGATGAATAGATGATGGGTGGATGGATGGATGTATGGTTGATGGATAGATGGATGGATGGATGGCGGATGGATGATTGATAGATAGATGGATGGATGGACGGATGGATGGATGGTTGATGGATGGATGGATGGATGGATGGATGGATGGATGGATGGATGGATGGATGGTGGATGGATGATTGATAGATAGATGGATGGATTGACAGATGGATGGATGGATGGATGGATGGTGNAGAGACAGGTGGATGGCCGAGCCGCCGGTGTCACCAGACGTTCCTGAGAGGATCAGATCCCTAAAGACCTTTACAGATATTGGATCTGCCCTAAAGAAACATCATGATCTGCCAGGAATGGATGTCCCAGTCTCTTACCAACTAGAACAATGGCCCTGCGGTTCTCCTTCTGTAGGAAGTAGTTAATGAAGTGAACGGTGCAGGTCATAGCCAGGTCCTTAAAGGCCAAAGTGTCTCCATGGAAGAGCTCCAGGATGGAGAGACCGTCTTTGAGACGTGCTATACGGACCACCTCAGGTACGGAGAAACCTGCCAGGGCGTCAGAGACCAACACTACACACAAAACAGGAAATGGTGTCATTAACAGGGAGTGGTTACTGTTGGATTAACAGATTAACTACCAGTTACTAAAATCCTCTGGAGACCAGGCACAGTTACAAACGCTCTCTAGTAGCTGCAGATTTAAGCTCCGCCCCCTCAATCCCTGGTACCATGTGTTGCACCCGTTGATTCAGGTGATTCCTACCTTAAAACAGGCCTTTCCAAACGTTCCAAGATGATGACCAAATGAGTTAAATTCAGAATCTTTGCAGGCCACAAAATGGGATATTTTTTAAAAAAATGCAAAAATATTTTTAAGGTGATTTTTTTATTTGTGCTGTTCTAAAATGGGCCTGCTAGTAGGAATCTGGTCATTAGAAGAGTTTATCTACAGCTGTAGCCTGCTGAAGAAACAAAAGTCCAACTTTCCACAAACACAGTTGGGGGCGGCACAAAACCACTCCAAGGGTCAGAAATGGTCCCTGGGCCACACTTCGAACATCCCCGCCAGAAAACGTCAGTTTCTGACATGTTTAGCTTCAGTTAGATATCAGCTACTGATGCTCATGCAGTAACCACGCAGCAAGGGCCTAGGCTTTGTTTTTAAGTTCTTTATTATTTAATTTACCAAATAATAATAATTATTATCATTACTATTATCATACTTTTGTGGATTATTTCCTCTCAGTCAGCATCAGTCTGAAATAAAACTATTTGTCTGCAGTTTTCTGTCTTTTCTCACGTTTCCTGGTTGTGGATGGAGCTGTTGAAAATATCTTCATGGACATTTTATCATTCCAGATTGGGAAAAGTTTAAAGAGTCCATTGATTATTTAGATGATTTAACAAATGTAGTGTGTTCATATGCTGCCTCCCAGTAATAGAGTTAAGTGTTGTCTGTCCAGCAGCGCCATCTGCTGTGATTTATCCCATTTGTGACTTCATGTTGGATAAATGATAGACTGATGGATGGATGGATGGATGGATGGACAGATGAATGATGGATGGTTGGATAGATTATTAATAAATTATGGACAAATTGATGATGGATGGATAGATGATGGATGGATGGTGGATGGTGGCTGGATGGATAATGGATGCTTGATGGATAGATGATGGATGGATGGATGGATGGATGGATGGATGGATGGATGGATGACATAGATGGATGGATAGATGATGGATGGATGGTGGATGGTGGCTGGATGGATAATGGATGCTTGATGGATAGATGATAGGTGGATGGATGGACGGATGGATGGATGGATTATGGATAAATTATGGATGGTGGATGGATAATAGATGGATGATGGATGGATGGATGGTTGATATATGGATGGATGGATGGATGGCAGATGGATGATTGATAGATAGATGGATGGATGGATGGACGGACGGATGGATTATGGATAAATTATGGATGGTGGATGGATGACGGATGAATACATGATGGGTGGATGGATGGACGGATGGATGGATGGATGGTTGATGGATAGATGGATGGATGAATGTATGGTGGATGGATGATTGATAGATAGATGGATGGATGGATAGACGGATGGATGGATGGTTGATGGATGGATGGATGGATGGATGGATGGATGGATGGATGGATGGATGGATGGTGGATGGATAATTGATAGATAGATGGATGGATGAATGGACGGATGGATGGATGGATGGTGGATAAATAATGGATGGTGGATGGATGATGGATGGATAGATTTATGATGGATGGATGGATAATGGATGGTTGATGGATAGATGATGGTGGATGGATGGTGGATAAATAATGGATGGTGGATGGATGATGGATGGATAGATTTATGATGGATGGATGGTTGATGGATGGATGGATGGATGGATAAATAATGGATGGTGGATGGATGATGGATGGATAGATTTATGATGGATGGATGGTTGATGGATGGATGGATGGATAATGGATGGTTGATGGATAGATGATGGATGGATGGACAGATTAATGATGGAAGGTTGGATAGATTATTGATAAATTATGGACGGATTGATGATGGATGGATAGATGATGGATGGATAATGATGGATGGATGGTGGATGGTGGCTGGATGGATGGATGGTTGATGGATGGATGGATGACATAGATGGATGGGTGGATGGATGGATGGATGGATTATGGATAAATTATGGATGGTGGATGGATGATAGATGGATGTATGGTTGATGGATAGATGGATGGATGGATGGCGGATGGATGATTGATAGATAGATGGATGGATGGATGGACAGACGGATGGATTATGGATAAATTATGGATGGTGGATGGATGACGGATGAATAGATGATGGGGGGACAGATGGATGGATGGATGGATGGCAGATGGATGATTGATAGACAGAAGGATGGATGGACAGATGGATGGATGTATGGTTGATGGATAGATGGATGGATGGATGGATGGCGGATGGATGATTGATAGATGGATGGATGGATGGACGGACGGATGGATTATGGATAAATTATGGATGGTGGATGGATGACGGATGAATAGATGATGGGTGGATGGATGGACGGATGGATGATGGATGGATGGATGGTTGATGGATGGATGGATGGCAGATGGATGATTGATAGATGGATGGATGGCGGATGGATGATTGATAGATGGATGGATGGCGGATGGATGATTGATAGATGTATGGACTGATGGATGGATGGATGGATTGTGGATAAATAATGGATGGTGGATGGATGGACGGATGGATGGATTGTGGATAAATAATGGATGGTGGATGGATGGATGGATGGATAAATTTATGATGGATGGATGGTTGATGGATAGAAGGATGGATGGTAGCGCAACTCAGGGTTTCGAATGACCACAGTCACCAATTCTGAATTGTGCGTACTGAAACTCTAATTTCCCTCTGGGATTAATAAAGTATCTTTGATTTGATTGATATGATTGATGGATGTTGGGTGGATGGATAGATGGATGGATGGATGACGGATGGATGGATGGTGGATGGTCATTTAAAGGTTTAGATCTGATGCAGACACTAGTAACGGTTACCACTGAAGCATTATGTGTATCGCGAATCTTAGCTCCAGTAGTTCAGTTCAGTTCATTTATTTATAAAGCACTTTAAAACACCCAGCACAGGAACAAAGTGCTGTACACAAAATACATTAAAACAATGGAATAAACAGAAAGCAGCAAAGAGAAATAAATAAAACACAGGAGACATAAAATTAAAACAGCCCAATAATAAGAATAAAAACTAGATAAAAACAGCATTGAAACACACCAAAACAGCTAAAATAAGGCAAAACTAAAAAAAAATAGTAAACGACATCTCACATGGTGTCAAAAGCAAGGGTGTGTTTTCAAGAGTAACTTAAAAACAGGTAAGGAACTGGCCTGTCTTATCTCTAAAGGAAGCTCATTCCACAGTTTAGGAGCTGCTACAGCAAAGGCGCGATCTCCTCTAAGTTTACGCCCAGTCCTGGGTACATTCAGGAGCAGCTGATCAGCTGACCTGAGAGAGCGGGAGGGTGTGTAAGGCTGTAACAGGACAGAGAGATAAGAGGGTGCAAGGCCATGGAGACATTTAAAAGCAAATGAATGAAATGAATCCTAAAAGAAATGGGCAGCCAGTGAAGTGACGCTAAAACAGGGGAAATGTGCTCAAACTTTGGAGTGCCAGTTAAAAGACGGGCTGCGGCATTTTGCACCCTCTGTAGATGACTAATATAAGATGCACTGACCCCAATGTAGAGTGCGTTACAGTAATCCAGCCGAGTGGTAACAAAGGTGTGGATCACTGTCTCGAAGTGCTGCCGTGAAAGAATTTGCTTTATTTTCGCCAGCTGCCTGAGGTGAAAGAAGCTAGATTTTACCACCGCCCTAATCTGATGTTCAAACGTCAGGTCACAGTCCACTTTGACCCCCAGGTTTGTGACAGTTGGCTTAACAAACTGGGCCAGGGAATCAACATACACATTGGGGGTCTCAGTAGGACTACCAAAAATCATCACCTCAGCCTTTTTATCATTGAATTTTAAAAAGTTAATAGACATCCAAGCCTTTATGTCATCAAGACACTGAAGTAATGGCTGTATGCGGTATCCGCCTTTTTTCTGAAGAGGGACATAGATCTGACAGTCGTCAGCATACAAGTGGAAAGCAGAAAGTAGTTGTTATGTTTCTGATTCTGGTTTAATTTCTTAATAACCTTTTTTATTTTTTTATTTTTTTTGTAGCTGAGAAGCTGAAAGCCTCACCCTGAAGGTCTTCTCTGGGGATCAGCTGATCTGGAACAAAGAGAGCAGATACTTCCACTACCAGCTGGGTGTAGGACAGATCCCTCCAGCTCTGCAGCGTCTCAGGACTTAGCTGGGGCAGGGTCTCTGGCATAAACATCCCTCCATCTGGAGCATAGCCTGAGAACAGAACATCCCTGAAGTCCCATCCTCTCACTCCACCACGAGTACTGCAGAACCGCATCCTGGAGGCCTACAAACCCAGAATCAGACACTCAGAGCTGCTGCACAGGAAGAACTCCTGAGCTGATTCACAGAGTCAGTAGCTTCTGACTGATTTTCACTGCATTTTCCTAACTTAATAGTTTAAGATCATTAATAAACGTAATGGTGTTTTTTATTGTTAAACAAACTGTGCAGAATAAATAGGAATTTTCTGTAAGAATAAGAATAATCCTAAAAATTTTTAAGTACAGTTGCCAAACTTATACAGAATCATAGCTCTGAACCAACTACTGCCTTAGCCTGGTCGTCAACCCCGCCTCAGAGTCCTTCTCCACCCATATCAATTTTGAAAAATGCAACATTAGTAGGCGTTGCCTGGTGGACCGTGAGGGCGGAGCCGCGGCAGTGACGAAGACGATGGCTAATGAGGCAATGCTAGCTCTTTTCACTCAGCTGTCATTTCAAGTGGAGGACTTTTCTCCCCCTCCTTACCCAGACAATGAAGAAAGGGACCAAGTCTATTTGGAGGAGACAAGCAGACCTGAGTCTTATTGTTTTGAGCTTGTGAGTTGCCTGAAACCACCGGAACCGACCCAAATGAACCAGCTCTGAATGGTAGGTAGCCATTAGCCATAGCATTAGATTAGCTGCAGGGTTCAGCTCCACGGCCCTAAAGAGCTGTTATCTAGCATGCTTTAGAGGTTTATCTGCTTCAACACACCTGGTTTTAATCAGCAGAAAACTGCTGAGCTGCTGAACAGCTAACCTAACCTGTTAAAGCAGGAAAGCCACTGAAACGTGGTGGATAGCAGCTCTCTAGGACACGGCCACCTACCCTGAGCCAAAGTTACTGTCTGCTGCAGAGAAAAGCCAGAGTTAGAAATAAAAATATCCCAGGAGAAAATGATTCTGTAATGTGTTCATGTTACACAATAACAAGCATCCCATTAAAATTGCCCTGAGTTCATTATTTATTCACAAATACCAGCTGTTCTCTTGGTCATACGTGATTCTCTGGTGTCTTCTTCTTCTCCGATGGATCAGGCAGGCTACACTCCCACAATGCGTATTGCTGCCACAGCTGCACGAACAAACAACCAAAAGACGTCACAGCCTCTCATAAACCCCAACCTCATGCAGAAAGCTTAACAAAGCCCACACCCTATGCTGGTCCTCCAATCACAGCAAGGTCTGCTAGCCCCCAACTTTCAAAAATAGGTCCCCCTCACACAATCAAACAGTCCACACTGCAGAAGAACGTGACACACAGTCTCAAGCTCCCCACAATCACACTTCCCGTCCCGGTGCTTCCCCACTAAAAACAGCCCGCCTCGAAGTCCACAAGGCCCCACCTCAGCCGAATCAGGACCACTGAGTCCCTCCTCCCAAAAGCAAGGACCGGCCCACGTCCACCACCAACCAATGCAACCCATAAAACCCCCTACCCACCACTCCACCCATCCCATGAGGCCTGTCACAACTTCATGTCCTCCCTGCCTATCACGGAACAAAATTCAGGGGAGCCCATGTCAACGTCCAGTCCCACAGCACGTCAAGGCTGCCCTGGCCACAGAATCCACCCGTTTATTGCCCACCACCTCCACAGGAGCAGGAACCCAAACAAAACAAACCTCACAGCCTCAAGCCCGCAGCTCATGCAAAAACACCCTGGCAGAAGTCACAAGATCCCATCTAGAACTAGAACCCGTCCCCGACAGAGCCTCCAATGCAGCCACTGAGTCAGAGCAGACAACAGCATGCTCCGGGATATGCTCCTCTACCCAATGCAAGGCGCACATGATAGCCACCAACTCAGCTGTAAAAACAAAGCAACGGTCCCAGATCCAACATCCATAGCTGAAGTTCAGTCGTGGGCCACCAAACCCACCGCCACTTATCCACTGTCAGGATCCTTAGAACCGTCCATATGCAGCTGCAAATAACAGCCCCACTCCAACCCCAAGAAATCCTGGAAATCACCAGCCACCCCACCACCACGGCCACACCTCAAAAAGGTAAAATCCGCAGGCCAGACCAGGTGTGAACAGACAGGCCAACCGAGGTAACCCAAGGTGTCTACCCTTTCCCTAAACTGGTCAGAAAATCCACCCCACCCTTCAAACTCCCAATGTAGGTGGAATAGGCCTGATGTAGGGGAAGCCCCACCAACCTGAAGGGCAGCAACTGGGGTTGACCGAAATGCCCTCATACCCTCAAAGCTACCTCCTGCAAGACATCCAAGCTTTTCAGAGTAGTAGGGGCAGCCGATCCATACCGGAAACACTCATAATCCAGGGCCGACCCAATCACCCCTATACACCATCAGCAAGGTCCACCGGCTTGCCCCCCAATTGGAGCCGGCCAAACAGCATCACATTCAGAACACAACCACACCTGGCCTCCAGGCTCCGAACATGAACACCCCAGGTCAGCCGTTCATTCACCCACAAGCCCAGGTACTTGTAAGAGGGCACGCGCTCCAGCTGCAGCGTACCCAACTGCAAACCCACCGTCGGGACGTTCCGCTTAAAACCAAAAACAATAAACTTGGTTGGGGACAACTAAAAGCCCCTACACCTCGACCAGACCACCATACCTTCCAAGCTGTCCTGCACCCTACAGAACAGAAACGGTCCACCCCCACAGAGAACGACAACACAGAACCCACCCTAACCTGGATCGTCCTGTCCCGCAAGAAATCCCCGATCCAGCGCAACATCCTCCCACGAACCCCAGACAAATAAAGGGAAATCAAAAATCCGTCCCTCCACAGCATATCAAAGACCTTTTCAATGTCAAGGAACACCGCCAAGACCCTCCTTACAGACACTGGCCACATGGCCAAACCTTTGGCACCAAAAACACCGCAGCGGGGCCTTCTCAAAAGCCTTGACAGAATAACTCAAAAAAACCAACATAACACGATCAGCCAACGCCAACCCGCCAAATGTTATCAGCAAGGGAGTCAACCCACTAGCATTATAGCCTAATCGCCACACGGCCGCAACAGTGCCTCCTCTCAGATTGTGCAACAACTCCGTCCCGGAGACTTCTTTCAGTACATTGTAAATTGTCCCCCCAACTCCAACTTTGACACTCGGCACAGAAACGACAACTACCTCATCCAAAAACTGTTCAAACCAAAGCGCCTTATCCTGCTGCTCCACCAAACAACAGACAACACACCACCTGGCAGGACTGTGGCATTCACCACATCCCCAACCTTGTCCTGCAGTTCCCTAGACAATCAAAGAGGACTGGAGGAAGAGAAACCTCTACCGCTTGACGCCCGCAAGTGAACGACCAGGCCAGACGCACCAACGCCACCAGTCGTCTGCTGCTTAGCAGAGCCATCCGTTGCAACATCAATTGGCAACAAGTCACCACGGTCTCTCTTCGCGGCACCCCAGCTCTCCACCTGTATTGTGGAACAGGCTCCTCCACCGGACTTCCGCCCCATACCCACTGAGAGAGATTAAACAGGAGCATAGTTGGAAGACCGTAGTACAGGACCCATATAGGCTGTTGGCTGATCCCTCAAATGCCCCTCCTGGCTAGGGCTGTCGCGGTTGAGGAATTCCCCCTGCGGTGATTCAGGGTGGCTTAATATTGCGGTGTGCGATATTATTGCAGCCCTTTTTTTATTGCAGTACTATCTAAACATAATGTTTACACATTTAAAAAAGGTTAAAAATTGCCGTGCCTTCTTTAATAACACTTTACTGAATGCAGATCAAAGGGCAGTAACAACACAGATCGCAGTAACGTTTGTTTCTCCGACAGTCGGAGGCCAACTGAACTTAAAAACAACAAAATTCAGGAGGTTAAACTTTTAAATGCAAATTTGGCTGCAGCATCTAACAAATAAGAAACAAGTCCCCATTTTGTTTAGTTGTTTAAAATCAAGCATAAAAAATTACATGTACCGGGCGCGCGCGCCGGGGGGCGGGCGCACTATCATTTCACTTTCACACACACGAATGACGGTGATTTATAGCTCGGTCACGTCCTTGTTACCTACAAGGAAAACCAAGCATGTTAACCATACACGGTTTGAGAGAGGATCTGAGAGGGGTGGCAACATTTCCAGCAACACTGAAAACCCTCTCGGATGGTGCGCTCGTTGCACTAACGCACACGTACTTGCGTGCGACTCTGGCAAGCAAAGGGAATCTCTCCCGGTTGTTGCTCCACCATGTCAGGGGGGTTTCTTTAGGGTGGATGCATTCCTCCTGCAGGTAGCGAGTGAGCTCCAGCTCAGCTCAAACTCTCTTCGGGACGGTTGCAGAAGCAGTGCTTGTCTGGGACTTCAGCAGGTCTCCGAGCGTTTATTATTATTTTTTTGCCGCTGGTGGCAGCTCTGTCTCGGCCAAGGACTCTGGCTGCGCAGCAGCTGACGTACTGAAAACCAAAGTGCTCCCAAAGGAGCGAAGTAACGTTTCGTTTTGATACCAGTGCAGCCATCCTTCTCAACATGCATCATTGAGTTGAACCAAGTTCAGTAATCGCGGTGGCCCATGATGCAGCGCGGTGGGCTTCTTCATATTGCGAAATGTCATTTTTGCGGTTACCGCGACAGCCCTACTCCTGGCCAAGTCAAACCGACAAAACGTTCTCACAGCTGCCCGACACCAGATCCTCTAGCATCCAACCTCAGAAGTAAAGTCAAGGGAATGGCATCTGCTAAACAAACAGGAAACGCACTGATTGGTTCTTCTTCTAGTAGCTCTTCTCTGGCGTCAGCAGCTAGTTCTCTTGTGCTGTCATCAGGCACTTCCAGAATAAATTGCTTTGAAGGATTCCTACCTCCTCTAAACAGTTATTGATATTTGTTTTATGAAATAAATCTCAATTTTCATTTCCTGTTTTTGTTCATATCCATAAATATATAAACACACACTTGAATTTAAAATGAGCACTTAACAGTGAGGTGCTAGTTTAATTAATCACATTAGAGCTAGTTAAACGTGCAACAAAGCAATTTACAGATAAATTAGACTAAGATACACAACATATGGTGTATCGTTAAGAGTATCTGAACTCCACAATGTCCATTTTTGTTTAATCCATATTTTATTTTAACATTAGTTTGTTTTCTGTTTTTAAATTTAAATTCTATGTCACAATCATCTGCTCAAAGCACCTCAAAGAGCAATGCTCAGTTCCACCAATTGGCCAAAAATTCTCCAGTTCTCCCTAGCAACAAAATATGACAGGCTGTTTAGCTGCAGTTCAGGGGCACTTTTCCCTGTGCCCCAGGGTTGATATTAGTGAGTTTGTTGGAGGAAATTCGCCTTTTTTTAAGAGACAGCTGGTGAACTGATGTGTAAATAACTGAGAATGCACATAGGTGCACACAATTAAGAAAAATATGGATACATTTAAAGTAAATATAAGAACACAATATTTGTAATTTTTAGATTATAGTCTTGCCTTCACATCAGGAAGGGGGCACCAAAAAAATGGGGAGGACGGTGTCCTAGTGCCCCCTATGGACAAGCCACCAAAACTACATACATACTACAAGCCTACTGGTTGTGCAGCACCAGGCTAAAGACCAAAGGTGACAGATCATCTGCTGCTGTGGCCCCAAGACTCTGGACCTCTTTCCAACTGAGCCTGAGATCAATGGACTCAGTGGACTCCTTTAAACTCACGTGTTCAGGCTTTAGTGGGACCTTCATCACCCTCTCTTTGTTCTGCTCTTTTACCGCTCTGCCATTCCCGGGATCCACTGATCACCTCTTCTATTTTCTTTTTCCATCCATCCATCCATTTTCATCGGCTTATCCGGAGTCGGGTCGCGGGGGCAGTAGCCTATGGCGAGAGGCCCAGACTTCCCTCTCCCCAGCCACATGGGCCAGCTCCTCCAGGGGAATCGCAAGGCGTTACCTGGCCAGGTGAGAGACATCGTCCCTCCACTGTGTCCTGGGTCTACCTTTAGGTCTCCTGCCGGTTAGATGTGCCCAGAAAACCTCACCAGGGAGGCGTCCAGGAGGCATCCTGACCAGAAGCCCGAGCCACCTCAACTGGCTCCTCTCGATGTGCAGGAGCAGCGGGTCTACTCCGAGCCCTTCCCGAATGACCGAGCTTCTCACCCTATCTCTAAGGGAGAGCCCAGCCACTCTTCAGAGAAAACTCATTTCAGCCGCTTGTATCCGCAATCTCGTTCTTTCGGTCACTACCCAAAGCTCATGACCATAGGTGAGGGTAGGAACGTAGATCGACCGGTAAATCGAGAGCTTCGCCTTCTGACTCAGCTCTCTCTTCACCACGACAGACCGGTACAATGCCTGCATCACTGCAGATGCAGCACCAATCTGCCTATTGATCTCACGTTCCAGTTTTCCCTCACTCGTGAACAAGACCCCGAGATACTTAAACTCCTCCACTTGGGGCAGGACCTCATCCCTGACCTGGAGAAGGCATTCTACCCTTTTCTGAATCAAGACCATGGTCTCAGATTTAGAGGAGCTGATTCTCATCCCAGCTGCTTCACACTCGGCTGCGAACCGCTCCAGCAAAAGCTGAAGATCACGTTCTGATGAAGCCAACAGGACCACATCATCTGCAAAAAGCAGAGACCTGATCCTCAGGCCACCAAAACGGATGCCCTCCACACCTTGGCTGCGCCTAGAAATCCTGTCCATAAAGGTTATGAACAGAATCGGTGACAAAGGGCAGCCTTGACGGAGTCCAACTCTCACTGGGAACGAGCCCGACTTACTGCCGGCAATGCAGACCAAGCTCTGACACCGGTCATACAGGGACCTAACAGCCTGTATCAGAGGGCCTGGTACCCCATACTCCCGGAGTACCCCCCACAGGGCCCCCCGAGGGACCCGGTCAAACGTCTTCTCCAAATCCCCAAAACACATGTAGACTGGTTGGGCAAATTCCCACGCACCCTCCAGGATCCCCCTAAGGGTATAGAGCTGGTCCAGTGTTCCACGGCCAGGACAAAAACCACATAGCTCCTCCTGAATCTGAGGTTCAACAATCCGACGGACCCTCCTCTCCAGAACCCCTGAATAGACCTTACCAGGAAGGCTCAGGAGTGTGATCCCCCTGTAGTTGGAACACACCTTGCGGTCCCCCTTTTTAAATAAGGGGACCACCACCCCAGTCTGCCAGTCCAGTGGGACTGCCCCCGTTGTCCACGCGATATTGCAGAGCCGCATTGGCCAACACAGCCCCACAACATCCAGAGCCTTAAGGAACTCTGGGCGGATCTCATCCACCCCCGGAGCCTTGCCACAGAGGAGCTTTTTAACCACCTCAGTGACTTCAGCACCAGAGATTTGAGAGGCCAACCCAAAGTCCCCAGACTCTGCTTCCTCACTGGAAGACGTGTAGGTGGGATTGAGGAGGTCTTCGAAGTATTCTGCCCACCGATCCACAACGTCCTGAGTAGAGGTCAGCAGCACACGGTCCCCGTAGCGCACTGCTTTCCCCCCGAGGCACCGGATGGTGGACCAGAATCTCCTCGAAGCCGTACGGAAGTCCTTCTCCATGGTCTCACCGAACTCCTCCTATGACCTGGTTTTTGCCTTGGCGACCACCCGAGCCGTTCCGCTTGGACTACTGGTACTCATCAGCTGCCTCTGGAGTCCCACAGGCCAAAAAGACCTGATAGGACTCTTTCTTCAGCTTGACAACATCCCTAACCGCCGGTGTCCACCAGCGGGTTCGGGGATTGCCACCACGACAGGCACCGACGATCCTGCAACCGCAGCTTCTGTCGGCTGCCTCAATAATGGAGGCACGGTCCATTCAGACTCAATGTCCCCCGCCTCCCCTGGAACATTTTGGAAGTTCTGTCGGAGGTGGGAATTGAAGCTCCTTCTGACAGGAGACTCTTCCAGAAGTTCCCAGCAGACCCTCGTGATACGTTTGGGCTGTTTTTTTCCCTTTCTTTATATTATTATTCACAACTTTGACTTTTCCCATTCTTTTTTTTTTCATTAAAAAAAATGTTGTTTGTGAAGCGCCTCGTGATTTTTATAGTGCTCTAGAAAAGATTGTTTCTTCTTCTATTTCAGAGCAGCTGCCTGTGTTCAGGGTTTGAACAGCTTTTAAATGAAATAAAAGCAGAATCAAACGGATTAACAGCTTTTCTTTTGAATACTGAAGTTTTAATAAATCTGTATAAATGCACTTATGGTCAGTTTTATTATCGGTGCATGCTCACCTCCTTGTTTCCTCTCCGTATATTTACCAGAAACTGGGCTCACACCAGACTTGCTTCAGCTTTTATTTCTCCGTCTCTGATTATTTCTGCTCAGCTGAATAAACCTGCTGACAGGATGTCCTCCCCGCTATCAAGACAATTAAGGCTGGACTCTGGACCTGCTGATTACAGGATCAGCCTCCTCACAAAGAAAAAAACACCAGGAGCACAAAAAAATAAATAAATCCAGGATTCCCCTCTCAGTCTGAGTCAAAGTGAACTATTTAACTCATACTTTTATTTATTAGTAAATAATAGTGATGGGAATTCCGGCTCTTTTTAGAGAGCCGGTTCTTTTGGCTCAGCTCACCAAAAAGAGCCGGCTCTTTTGGCTCCCAAGTGGCTCCTCAGATTTTCTGTTGCGTAGAGTACATTTATAACCAAAATAATGTAAAACTATATGTAAAATAATTTACTAATATAAAAAAATGCAATATATCTAATAGTTATCATTTATATGGATTTAATAACTGAACACTTTAAGAGATCTCCACTTTCCGACTGCTGGCGCTCATTTTCTCACCGTCTTCATCGCACTCTCCTCTCTCGCTCTCCTTTTTCCTACTCCTCATTCCCTCTCGTCTCCCTCCGCCCGCAGGTGCTCTGCTGTGTGTCTGAGTCTGATCCTCCCTCTTCCCCGCCCCTACTGCTCTGTGTGTGGACAGTCTGGACACACAGTTACACATGTTGACTAATCGCCTGTAGCTTTCACCAAAGCAAGAGGGGGGAGGGGAGGGGACGGCTCCCAATGACGAGCCGGCTCCCGTCGTTCACTTCAAAGAGCCGGCTCTTAGAGCCGGTTCGTTCGTGACCGACACATCACTAGTAAATAATTAATCATTCATCCGTTTTGGTTGAAGTGATTACAGCTGATTTCTGCTTGTTACCTCCCTGTTTCTCTGAGCTCAGACCGGCTCTGCTGCACATCTATGTGGCAGTGTAAGCGTCATCAGGCTTCTGGAGAGCCTGATGAGCTGCTGCAGGTGACTCAATTTCCAATCTCAAGCTGGCCCATTAGTTGTACTCCTGACACATCTAGTACTTCTTCCGGCGCTCACAGGGAGCAGACGCTTCTGCCTTTCCTCCCTTATCTGTGTTTTCCCAAGGCTCTTTCTGTCCCGTCTGCCTACAGAGCGCTTCTCTGCATTTCCTCTGCAGTCACCTTTTATTTTTCAGCATGGACTTAATTAATTGGTCATTCAACGCGATTGATAAAATTTTTTCTACAATGAGAACGGAGGAGGGGGCTCACGCTTGTCCTCAGGGGACACATGCAGCGGGATATATGTTCGATTCCTGGAAAAAGTGGAATATCATCTGTCTCTCTCAGCTGTCCATTGAGGACGTGGAAGATTTGTGGATATTTGGCCTGATGATTGTTGGATTTCTTCTGATTGGAGTGGGAGGATATCTGGCTTTCCGCAAAATTGGGATGACGGGAGCGATTGGAGGGCGACCCGCAACCATGGACGGCACCGTCCGTGTGGATACCTCACAGACTGGGATGTTGCTCGAGTTGAATCGCAAGCTGGACAATGTCTTAGCTGCGTTACCGGTGTTAGCGCGCAGGATTGATGACATCTCGGAAAGGGTCACCGGACGGTGTGGAGATGTTTAATCACTGAATTGGCTTCACTGGAGGACTTGAATGATCAATACAGACTTAAGGCAGAGAGGAAAAATTATCTCTGTCTGACCCAAACAAAGTTTCTGTTATCGAATCTGACGCCATAAGCAGCCTTGGAGTTGCATGCAAAACCCCCACGCTGGAAGGAATGCAGACAAATGCTGTGAATCTCTATCCACCCACCCCCCCGCCTTCAGATTGAGGTCTCCACCGAGGTCATCAAGCTAAGGACTCACTACTCCCTGTGCTTCCCCGTGACCTCCCTCCCACCTGCGGAGCCAGCTGGTTGAGCGCCACAACGGGCTGCCCCCACTGAGGAACCAGGATCCCAGCCCCTCCCCCCTACCTACCGGGTCTTATGTTGTGAACTGTGACGTTTGTTGCTTACATGTCGGGTGTTTTTTTGCATTAGAGTGCTACACCCTGCTGGTGTAACCCTGTTAATGCCTTTTTTTCCTCCCTCCCTGAACTTCCCTCATGTAACACCCTTTTCATCTATCTATTAAGGTAGCGCGACTCAAGTTGCGAATGACCGCAGTCACCAATTCTTGTTATGTGTCTTACCCACGTATGTCTGATCTTTGAATTGTGTGTGCTGAAACTGAATTTCATTTCTCTGTATGTCCTGCACATGTGGAGAATATGACAATAAATGACTTTGAATCTTTTGAACATGTAAAAAAGGTTCTTGCTTGAAAGATAAACCCAGACGGTGCTGTTACTCTCCAGTACAACTGTTACGTACCGTATGGAGTCCATCTGGTGAATTAAAATTGTTGTTAACCATTTATTTTCAGATTTTTAAATTGTTGCTTTAGCAAACAGACAAGTTTACGTTATTGTAAATCATTCCTACAATAAAATGTATTCCACGTTGTTCCTAATTGCTGGCTAAAGCAACAGTAAATATTCTGCACAGAAATCTCTTCAGTCCAGTGCCACCAGAGGTGCTCCACAGCAGATCACAACATGCCCTATAGGTTATAAATTGTAAGTCGCTTTGGATAAAAGCGTCTGCTAAACAAATAAACAAATAAACATAAACATATCAATCAAATCAAATCAAAGATACTTTATTAATCCCAGAGGGAAATTAGAGTTTCAGTACACACAATTCAGAGATCAGACATACATGGGCAAGACACATGACAAGAATTGGTGACTGTGGTCATTCGCAACCCTGAGTCGCGCTACCTTAATAGAGATAAGAGGGTTACATGAGGATTGGTTCAGGTGGAGGGAAAAAAAGGCACTTCAGCGTTACCCTCCCACCAGGAGGGCAGCTTTGCTCTGCAAAAAAACACTTCAAACATAAATGCAACAGACTTCAGACAACACAACATAGATACTCCAATAGGAAGGCGCGGGGGGGTCCTGTTTCCCCCAGCGAGAGCAGCCATCTATGGCGCTCAGCCACTGTAGCCACAGGTGGGAGGGAGATCTCGGGAGAAGCAAAGAGCACATTGACTCCTGCAGGTTGATGACCTCGCCAGGCTAAAGTCCTCCACTCCGAAGGTGGGGAGGGTAGGTCAGGTTTTCACAGCATCTGTCTGCATTCCTTCATGGGGATTTTATTCTTATCCGGCTCTCAGAGAGTACATACGCTTTTTCTTCAGCTCCCTTATCTGCTTCCCCAAGGCTCTCTGTCCTGTCTGCCTACAGAGCACTTCTCTGCATTTCTCCTGAAATCACTATTTCTTTTTTGGAAAATGGACTTAATTAACTGGTCATTCAACGCGATTGATAAGATTTTTTCTACGATGAGAACGGAGAAGGGGGCTCCCACCTGTCCCGAGGGGACATTCGCAGCGGGATATGCACTCAATTCTTGGGAGGTCTGGCGAATCGTGTGCCTCTCTCAGTTGTCCATCGAGGATGTGGAAGATTTGTGGATATTCGGCCTGATGATCACTGGATTTCTTCTGATTGGAGTGGGAGGATATCTGGTTTTCTGGAAATTTGGGAAGACGGGAGCGATTGGAGTGCGACCAGCACCCACGGAATGTGCCGCCCGTGTGGTGACCTCACAGACTGGGATGTTACTCGAGGTGAACCGTAAGCTGGGCAATGTCCTCGCGGCGTTGCCTGTGTTAGTGCGCAAGATGGATGTCATCTCGGAGAGGGTCGCTGGACGGTGTGGGGATGTTTAGAACGTATAATTGGCTTCACTGGTGGACATGAATGATCACTTAATAGACTCCAAGGCAGAGAGGAAAATTATCTCTGTCTGCCCTAAACAAAGTCTTGTTTATCCTTATCTGACGCCAAGGCAGCCTCCAAGGCTGCCATCAACACACCCCCAAGGAAGGAAGAATGCTGACAGATGCTGTGTCCCGACCTTCCCCCCCTGCCTTCAGATTGTGACTTCTGCTTCGAGGTCATCAACCTGCAGGAAACTCAATGTGCTCTCTGTCCCTCATTTCTCCCTCCCACCTGTTTGACTGCAGCTGGCTGAGCGCCGTACTGGCAGCTCCCGTTGGAGGATTCAGGATCCCGCCCCACCCCGCCTCCCTATCGGAGTCTGATGTTTTGTAACTGTGACGTTCGTGCTTCTATGTTGAGGAGTTTTTTTGTATAATAGAGCTACTCCCTGCTGGGACTAACTCTGCTATGCCTTTTTTTTTACCTTACCCCAATTATCCTCATGTAATACCCTTTTCATCTAATGAAATGAGCGCCATTCTGGCTGCTCTCGTGACTGCCTGTACCTGTTTTTGTCTACATGTGTGTGTGTTTAACCTTGGTCAGGTTGTATTTGCGGAGTCAAGTTCCTATGCTCTGGGTCTCTGGAGCGCTGGCAATAAAGCTTATTCTGATTCTGATTTGCTAGCCGCTCAAGGCTACCAGGGCGTCAGATTTGGATAACAAGAATTTGTTTGGGTCAGGCTGAGATAATTTTCCTCGCTGCCTTCAGTCTTTAAACTGATCATTTCCAGTCCTTCAGTAAAGCCAATTTTGGGTTTTTAAACTTGTCCATACCGTCCGGTGACCCTCTCCGAGATGACATCCATTTTGCGCACTAATACCGGTATCGCAGCCAGAACTTTGTCCAGCTTATGATTCACCTCGAGTAACGTCCCAGTCTGTGAAGTCTCCACACGGACGGGGCTTTCCGTGGGTGCGGGTCACCCTCCAATCGCTCCAGTCTTCCCAAATTTCCAGAAAACCAGATATCCTCCCACTCCAATCAGGAAAAATCCAGTGATCACCAGACCAAATATCCACACGTCTTCGACATCCTCAATGGATAGCTGGGAGAGGCATATGATCTTCCATTCCCTCCAGGAATCCAGCATATATCCCACCGGGTGTGTCCCGTGGGCATGTAAGAGCCCCCTGTTCCGTTCTCATTGTTGAAAAAATCTTATCAATCGCGTTGAATGACCAATTTATCAAATCCATGGTTAAAAATAGGGTTTTTCAGAAGTAATGCAGAGAAGTGCATGAAGGGAATGATCTGAGCATGCAGGAGGACTGACCCATCATAAACCTTTGTCAGCTGTGCTGAAGAGAAAGGTACAGAAATTATTTAATTAATTAGCTGTGAGTTCTTCTGTCCTCTGTCCTCCGGGCCACACACACACACACACACACGGGACTGTCTCGGCTGTTATTTTCGTTAAGGAGTGTGCACGTACAGCATGCGCGCCTCGTGCACGAGCCTACTATTCAAGCTGCCGTTACGCTTTTGGCCTGAGGGGGCAATCGCGAGCATAAAAATTCAAAACTCCGTAAAGTCCCTTTAAGCTAGAAGCAACGACTTGTAGACTGTACAGTTACCCGCTGTATTCATGTATTTGTCTTGCTTTCATCGACTATTTTCAGGTTAAATAAATGACAGTTCCTTTGTGAGCAGCAGAAACACTTTTTAATAATAATAATAATAATAATAATAATACATTTTATTTGAAAGCGCCTTTCTGGTCACTCAAGGACACTACAGAATAAAAACACAAATCATTCAGTAAGTAAACATACATAAACATGAACAAACAAGGCACTCTAAAATTCAAAGCTGATATGTGGTTATGAAGAGGTGAGTTTTGAGTTGTTTTTTGAATTCTGTGAATGAGTTAATGTTCTTGATGAGAGGACGAAGGGAGTTCCTGAGTTTGGGAGCGGTGCAGCTGAAGGCTCTACTCCATGGTGCTGAGACGAAAGGAGGGCACAGAGAGATGAATGGAGGAGGAGGACCTGAGGGAACGGGACGAGGTGACGACGTGAACGAGATCTGTGAGGTAGTGAGGGGCGAGGTTATGGATGGCCTTGAAGGTGAGAAGGAGAATCTTGTAGCTAATCCTGTTGTGCACTGGTAGCCAATGGAGTTGTTTGAGGATGGGGGTGATGTGATGAAAGATGGGAGTTTTAGTAATGATGCATGCTGCTGCATTCTGAACCAACTGGAGCTTACAGAGGGTTTTCTGAGGGAGACCTGAGAGAAGAGAGTTGCAATAATCGATATGTGATGTAACCAGACTATGAACAAGAATAGAAGTAGGGTGGACATCAAGGGAGGGGCGAAGACGATTAATGTTACAAAGATGGAAATAAGCTGACCGAGTGATGCTATTGATATGAGATTGGAAGGATAGTGGGCTGTCTAGGATGACACCCAGACTCTTGACCTGGGGAGAGGGGGAAACTGAAGTATTATCAACTGTGAGAGAGAAACTGTCAAATTTTGAGAGGGTACCAACCAAAAGAAGTTCTATTTTGTCTGTATTTAATTTCAGGAAGTTCGAACTGAACCAGGATTTTATTTCTTGAAGGCAGGTGATGAGGGAGGAAGTGCAGAATTTGGCTTACTGGACAAATAGAGCTGGGTGTCAACGAAGCAGTGAAAATGAATATTGAATCTGCGGAAGATATTGCCAAGGGGAAGGATGTATATAATGAAAAGGAGGTGCCCCAGGACAGAGCCCTGGGGCACACCAGAAAAGACAAAAGAGGGCTGTGAGCGGGAGGATTTGATAGTAATGAACTGAGTGTGACCTGATAGGTAGGACTGAAACCACTGAAGTGGGATGTTAGCAATGCCGATGGAGGATAACCTTTGGAGGAGAATGGAATGAGGTATAGTGTCAAAGGCCGCACTCAGATCAAGGAGGACCAGGATGGATAGTAGACCGGAATCAGCAGCAATGAGGAGATCGTTAGTTATTTTGAGGAGGGCTGTTTCTGTGCTGTGAAGTGGGCGGAAACCGGACTGGAAGGGTTCATAGAAGGAGTTTAGTGTCAGATGGGTGTGGAGCTGGGCAGCGACTATTTTTTCTAAAACTTTGGAGACAAAGTTTTTAACCCATGCTTCAAAATAAAAGCACCTGTGCTGCTTTCATCTAAGTGTCTCCAAACCAAACATAATCAAAATGTGTCAAAGCACAAAACCAGCTTCAGTTCATCATCATCTCTGATGTTCAGTGTGTGTGTGTGTGTGTGTGTGTGTGTGTGTGTGTGTGTGTGTGTGTGTTGGTGGCGCTGCAGCTGCTGTGATGTTTGGAAGTGAAAGTAAACAAATTAATAACTAACGACCTCACTATTAGTATCCACAGTAAAACTCCACAATATTCAAAAGGTAAAGATTGGTCGGGCTGTTACTGAAGTGTTGACCTGCAACCAAACTTCTTGCTAGCTGCTCCAGGTATCTAGAGCTGTAGGCAGCAATAGTCAGGGCTGCACGGTCTGCATGGTTTAGTGCATACTACTGAATTGTCTCCAGGAAATGCACTAAATCCGGCTCGAAGGACAAGTGCTCGATTGCCTGTTGTTGGTAGGTAGATGGACTGTATCAGGGAGGGAGTTAAAGGGTGTCTTCCTGGGGTGTCGGTAAGAACACAAGTTCAGGCTTTATTTCAACTTGGCCTCTTTATTCTCAGGTGAAAAGTAGTAGCAACAGCAATCTAACAGGGGCACGCAGAACAATGATGCAGGGCTGAGCAATGAGTATTCAACTCATTAACATTAACAGGGATGTTGGTAGGTGAGTGTGGTCTAAAGGAAAGAAAAGAATAATACAGGAAGAACAGATTAACATAAAATATATTCTGCCCCATTTGTTCAAATACAACAACATAGCAGGAGAAAAAAAAACTCTAAACAGAAAATAATATAATAATCAGCAGGTCCAGATCACCTTGGTCTAGACAAGAAGCCTTCTCTGGATCCAGATGACCCAATGAATTATAGACCAATATCTAACCTTCCATTTTTATCCAAAGTCCTGGAGAAAATAGTGGCCATCCAAGTATGTGAGCATTTAAACACTAATGCTCTGTTTGAGGAATTTCAGTCTGGTTTTAGAGAGTATCACAGCACTGAAACTGCATTAGTGAGAGTTACAAATGATATTCTCATGGCCTCAGATAAGAATCTTGTGTCTGTTCTAGTCTTGTTAGATCTCAGTGCTGCCTTTGATACAGTTGATCACAATGTTCTTTTAGAAAGACTTGAACATGTTGTAGGGATCAAAGGAACAGTGTTAGGCTGGTTTAAATCCTACCTGTCTGATAGATTTCATTTTGTAAATGTACATGAAAAATCGTCTTCATACTCCAGGGTTACTTGTGGAGTACCACAGGGTTCAGTGCTTGGACCAATTCTTTTTACTATATATATGCTCCCAATTGGTAAAATCATTAGACAGCATGGGATAAACTTCCACTGTTATGCTGACGATACTCAGCTATATTTATCCATTAACCCTGATGAACCTAATTGGTTGGGTAGATTACAGGCTTGTCTTGAGGACATAAAAAATTGGATGACTCAAAACTTTTTGCTTTTAAATCAAGACAAGACGGAAGTTCTCATCTTTGGACCAGAAATCCAGAAAAGGAAATTGCTTAGCCAATCGCCTGACC
>SSNQ01034543.1:462589-479683 GCA_006942095.1 Nothobranchius kuhntae | reverse complement strand
ACCCAAACAATTGCTGAGAGGCTTGGCTTGCCTCCAGACTTCTCTCTAGTATCTTAACCAAAAGGTAACGAGTTTAAAAGAAGTGTAGCACTCTGGGGCTGGCTATTTCGTACAAGTCATTTCACCTTTAAAATAAAAGACAAGATTCTAATTAGAATAGGCCAAACCAGGGTCTTTACGATTATACTCGCTGACACCCCGAACCCTGATGGATGCTCCGTCTCATAAGTTCTAACGGAACTGGGTTTTAAAGGAACCGGTAAATGGGACGGGCACATGACACCGGATCCACTAAAGGATTCGCGCAGAAACCCGTTACTACAGAACTCTTCCCCTTCCAGCCAGACTTTGCTGCAGCTTTTTAGAGATTATGACAAGAATGTTCCCCATCGTGTAAACAGCTGATCGTGTAAACAGCTCGCAGCTCTGATTCACACTGTGTTTAAAACCCAGAAACGTGTCAGACTGATAGACGCTGTCAGCACTTCGCTAGCCGAGGATTTCAGCTGATGTGTTAGCTAGAAGGAAGCTAATGCTAACATTAAACTAACCATGTAAGCGTTAAAAACACACCGGCTTTTGGTTTGAGGTGACACGCGACATTTTAACCACACCTGACGTTAACATCATTTATGAATAGTTACTTAAATTATTGCTCAGCTGCCTGAGTTAGCCTTTGGTTGGTTAGCATGTTAGCTGGAAGGAAATGCCAGCTCTGTGGCTGAAAGTTTAGCAACAGCTAGCACCTCTGGAACCTCTGTGAGCATTCTGAATCCCACGTGAGGAGAAAAACTCACCTGTTCTTGTAGGCAGTAGACATGTCTGGACAGGTGAAGCTGTACTCCTTCAGATGTTCCAGAAGGGGAAGAATTATTAGCCACAGGGAAGTAAAGTCCTGTGACTTCCGCCTTCACAGGAACCGAACTTCCATCAGGGCGCTGGGAGCGTAACAGCGTCGCCGCCATATTGGATGGGTCTCCTCACTCTCCAAAGACCATGCAGAGAGAGCAACTATGCCAGTTTCTGTGCAGCCTACGGTTGCAACAACCGGCTTACTGTTGAAAACACAACGGGACTGTTGCACGTGACTTCATATGGTTCCAGAGGAAAAACAAGATGGATTTCCAAATCGGTCTTTATAACCAACTGATATCAGAATTTTCTAGCTCACTCGGCCTTGTTGAGGTTTGGCGTAGACTTAATTTGGAAAAACTTTCCAACTCAACCTCTCTCAACGTTCAGATTACTGGTGATAACGAGTAATCTTCTATCTTTAGCCTCCAGCTGCAATATTCTCCTCTCACTGATCGCTGTGCTATAATGAGTAAATTCTCAAACCATAATTCAAATCAAGTTTATTTCAATAGCGCCAAATCACAACAAGAGGCACTTCAGGGACCTTCACACTGTAAACATTCCAAACTTTTGAAGCGCCTCGTGATTTTTATCTTGAGAGGCGCTATAGAAATGATATTTTCTTTTCTTCTTCAATACAGGTCAGGTCATTAAGCCAATCAGTCAAAAGTTTCCTATATAAGGAACCCAGCAGGTCGCATCGAGTCACTGACTAGTGTCAGAGTCTTTACAGCAATCCTCATACTAAGCAAGCATGCAGCGACAGTGGAGAGGAAAACTCCCTTTTAACAGGATTAAACCTCCAGAGGATCCTGGCTCAGTATAAGCAGCCATTCACCACGACTCACACACACACACACAAGATAGATAGATAGATAGATAGATAGATAGATAGATAGATAGATAGATAGATAGATAGATAGATAGATAGATAGATAGATAGATAGATAGATAGATAGATAGATAGATAGATAGATAGATAGACAGACAGACTAAAGCGGGGAGTTGGTTCTGACAAGGATGTTGAACTCCTGGCGGGTTAATCTGTGGGGCAAAGTTACAGAACGACCCAGCTTGACCCAGCTGGGAAAATGTGACTTTTGTCACAAATTAGAGGCCATTCATGCCGCTACATGACTTACGTGTATAATGTGTTTGATTTTTCCAAATAGACTTGAATCTAAGAGAGTTAGCCGATTTGAGAGGTGAGGTGAGGTGAGGAGACCCTCTGCTTTTGACAGCAATATACGAGCTAATATAGATAAATGGTGTTAGCCAGCAATTCAGATCTTTTGTACCGCGTTCAGGCTGGGAGTCACAATCATTTTATTATATAAAGATATTTCACTTAATCTTTCACTGGAATGTCGTCAATATGACTTTGATTGCAGTTTTTGTAGCTAAAAGTTAACACTTTTTCAGATTTAATGTTAATCCAGGGTTAGGGCTAACGAACCCTTGAGAATGAGAGGATTTTATTGATTCCAACAGAAAGCATTTCTTTATTTTTAGAAATAAAACTGTGTCATCAGCAAACTGGCTAATTTTAAATCCTCTATCTAAGATATGGATGCCTTCGAGGTCTGGGGAATTTTGTTTGTGGTAACTCCACTGCAGTAATACGTAACAGAGGGCTACAGACAGCCCTGGCAAATCCAACGATTTCTAGCAAACCTATTTGAAATACCTAGATTGCTCGTTAGATCTCAGTACAGCATCCTCCTCGCGTTACAGAATTTGGGTCCAAAACCAAACATTTCCAGAGCCTTGAAGAAAAAAGGGTGTTTTAGAGAGTCAAATGCCTTAAAAGTCGAGGAATAGAATAAGACTGTCATGAGGGATAATAGAATAATAATCCAAAATATCCAAGATTAAACGAGTATGATGGTGTATGTGACGCCCCGTTATGAACACTGACTGTTTCATCAATTATTTCACTTATTCCAGCTTTTAGTCTGCTGGGAAATACGGGAGCTAAAAACTTATAGTCACAGGAAAATCGTGTAATTGGTCTCCAGTTACCAAGTAATAAGTTATCCTTGTTTGGTTTTGGTATCGTTTTGTTGTTGGAGACAGCCTCTGTTTGTTATTCATTAAATATGTACTTCTAACAACAATTCTCTAAAAAATCCCAATTCCCCAAAAATCTGTAGAACTTGACCCATCAGGACCATTTACCACAAGCCATTTTAGAAACAGCAGCATCTAATTCAGTCAACGCTATTTCAGAGCCACTGAGCTCTTAAACAATTTTCTATTTTGGGATTTTGTCCTGAACTGAGCTGGAAAAGCAGATTTCTTAGTTGGAATAATCGGTAGAGTGGGGAGCTGTACAAAAATGTGTAATAAAGGTGCTTATAGCATTATGGTCTTTAATAAAATTATTACCAACATATAACTTATTTATAGTTTCATGAATTAGTTTGTTTTTTCTCTAGCTTTAGAGCGAGTAAAAGCACCTTTTGCTCTACACTGTAAAACCTGCTGAGTTGTACTTTTTGCTCATCAGAAACAGAAACAGTAGAGCATCTGTTATAAGTCAGGGGATTATGGCCCGACTTTTTCTGTTGGATCTCACTGAAAATCGTGTTTTTTTCTGTCTTTTGGAACTACTTCACACAGTATTTTAAATGTCTTAAATGCATCTTTAGAATGAATAAGAAAATATAATTTACCAAAAGATTCCTGCGGTTTTAAACCAGCCTTGCACATGCAGTGTTGTTGTCTTTCTTTTTATTTAATTTTTTTTCTTTTATGTTTGTGGGGCAGTGTGAGCATCCTGTCACAGTGTCCCGATTGATCATGCACCCTGGCTACTTGGCCAAGGGGATGTACCTTTGGCTGACTGGTCAGCGCGCATGACTCTCACCCGGGAGTCTAGGGACTGAATCCCGCCCGGGCCCTCGTTTCTCCACCTTGCCACATTTGCAAAAGTAGCTCACCTCATATTTTTGTACCTGAAATTGTTATAACAAGTTCCTGACTTGCTTCGTAAATGTCGTTTTCATCAATGAAAAACACAACTGAAAACAGATCATGTGGGATTACTAGTGACTTTTCCATCATGCCATACCTTGTGTCTGATTTTATGAACAAGCTTGATAAATGGTGTTTTTGTTGGATAAGCACCTTCCTCAGCAGAAAAGAATGCACTGGGAGCAAATAGAGACCCATCTAAAATGGCGGCTGGGCACTACAGCAGCGCCAATAGGCAGAAGCAGCACAGGGCGTCTACGTATATATGTCTATGGTTCTCAAGCTTTAGCCGGTTCGCGCATGCTCAAAGGGAATTGGTAAAAATATAACATGCTGACGGTCTCTAGTGTGCAAGCATGTAGCAACAGTGGACAGAAAAACACCCTTTTAACAGGAAGAAGCCTCCAGCAGAACCTGGATCAGTATGAGGACACATCTGTCACGACTCACTAGGGACTGAGAAGACAGAGCACACACGAAGGAAAAACTAAAGATGATCATCAGCAGCAGCGATGGGATCAGCCCCAAACTGCTCAAGGCTGTGTTGACCAGCTTTGTGAAGTGGTCACACACATGTTCAACCTGAGCCGTCAGCTGGATTAGGTCCCCATCCTCTGGAAGACCTCTTCTGTCATTCCAGTTCCCAAAACATCACATCCCAGGGATCCAGAGACCACTACAGACCTGTCGCCTTGACCTCCCATCTGATGAAGACTATGGAGAGACTCATCCTCACCCACCAGTGGTTGCTGAAACAGACCCACTGCGATCTGCATATAAACCATACCTGCAGCACCGGGCGCTGACTCACCTCGAGATGTGAAAGAACACTGTGAGAATCGTGTTCTTCTGCTTCTCAAGTGCCTTCAACACCATCCAGCCGTGTCTACTGCAGCAGAAGATGAGGGGTGCAGGAGTGGAAGAACATCTGACTGCATGGACCATCAACTACCTCACCAACAGGCCACAGTACGCGAGGCTGCACAACTGTGCGTCTGAGGTGGTTGTGTGCAGTTCTGGAGCTCCACAGGGTACGGTGCTCTCTCCCTTTCTCTTCACCTTCTACACCTCGGACTTCACCTACAACACCGGCAGCTGTCACCTCCAGAAGTTCTCTGATGACTCGGCCATTGTCAGCTGTGTGTCTGAGGGGAATGACCTGGAGTACAGGTCAGTCATCATGGACTTGGTGGACTGGTGTGAGGGTAACCACCTTCGCTTAAACACCAGTGAGACAAAGGAAATGGTGACTGACTTCCAGAGAAACACTCCTCCTCACTCACCAGTAAACATCCAGGGAGCAGACATGGAGATGGTGGATACCTTTAAGTACCCAGTGTTCACCTCACCTGAGGAGGCTGAGGTCTATCTATCTATCTATCTATCTATCTATCTATCTATCTATCTATCTATCTATCTATCTATCTATCTATCTATCTATCTATCTATCTATCTATCTATCTATCTATCTATCTATCTATCTATCTATCTATCTATCTATCTATCTATCTATCTATCTTTCTTTCTTTCTTTCTTTCTTTCTTTCTTTCTTTCTTTCTTTCTTTCTTTCTTTCTTTCTTTCTTTCTTTCTTTCTTTCTTTCTTTCTTTCTTTCTTTCTTTCTTTCTTTCTTTCTTTCTGTCTGTCTGTCTGTCTGTCTGTCTGTCTGTCTGTCTGTCTGTCTGTCTGTGCTGATTAAACCCTAAAACGCGTTCAGGTGTTCTCAGGTGTTTCCTTTGCGGTCTCACAGGTGAGCCGAGCTGGGACGGAGCGCAGCGGTGCTGACAGCAGCAGGAAGTGGCAGCAGAGGGAGAGGAGGTGGGAGAGGAGCAGAGGAAGGAGCAGCAGGAGAAGTAGAAGTGAGAGGAGGAGTCTGTTTGTTGACATCGGGACGAATCCGAAATCAGATGAGTGAGGACAGCCGATAACGCCTGGTTTTGTCCCCCTCAACGAGACACCTCCTCGGGGACAGCTCAGGTAAGGTTCCGTCTGAAGAACCGGGCGGGCTGACGCCGCTGACCCGGTACCAGCCACCGGGAGCCGGTGTTGTGGTACCGCTCAGCTCTCCGGTTCTGTTAGCCTTCTTGCTAGTATCACAGCGGGGAAAGTCACAGCTAGCATCAGGCTAGTTTGGACCTTAAAACGAACCGGTACCGGTTAATAAGGCCGAACTTTTAATAAGAAGTGGTTTCGCTGAGCGTGTGGACCGGAACTTATGGTTCGGTGTGATATTTCCAGTTTGTCAGCAGATTTAAAACCTTCACGGCGAATTCTTCCAAACAGCAGCTAGCTGTAGCTCGTTAGCCCGCTAACTTGTCAACGGTCCGTCTCTTTCTGGGTCCACCTGTGTTCACACACAAAGACAGAACCGAACCGGGCCACCGGACCCAGCCCAGGCTGCAGGTAACAGGTGAGAAGTGGTTGTAAAGTTTATCACTAATTATCCATCTGTTCTTGTTTCCCATCAAACTCGGTCATGTCACCTTCCAGAGTGTTGCACTCGGTGTGTTTGATCTTAAGTCAACGTTAATAATTTAAGATATTATCAGTTTATTAAGTAAATAAGGTGATTATTGCAAGTGCACCTCTTCAGATTTACTGGGCCGATACCGATTTCTCTTTGCTCTCCATCTGCCTGCAGATGTAGAATTATCTCTGACAACTAAAACCATCTAATCAGGTTAAAAGTCTCACTGGTTTAAATTCTGAAAGTGGAAATAAAAACATCTGTTATAGCTCATCGCACACATGGAGAGGAGCCAGTTGAGGTGGCTCGAGCACCTGATTAGGATGCCTCCTAGACGCCTCCCTGGTGAGGTTTTTAGAGTACGTCCAACCAGGAGGAGACACAAGGGAAGACCCAGGGCACGCTGGAGGGACTACGTCTCTCAGCTGGCCAGGGAACGCCGTGGGATTCCCCCGGAGGAGCTGGTCCAAGTGGCTGGGGAGAGGGAAGTCTGGGCCTCCTTGCTTAGGCTGCTGGTCCCAGATCAGCGGCGGGAGACAAACTGGTGCCTAGCAATGAGAGTTCATGGACTCCATAACTGCGGTGCGTTCACTGACCTGTAAAAATCCCATCAGGTTTATCGGACTGGTTCTGATCAGCTGATGCTTTAGCTTGTCTCTAGCTCAAGTTAAATGCTTTAAAAACTGATCCAGTCCAGGCTTCTGGCCTAGATCAGGTGTTCTGGAACAGGTTGGGTTGTGCTCCAGTCTCTGGACACATCAGAGGAATGTTTGTTATTCTAAACAACAACAACAATAAATGTGTTCATGAAACTGCTGCTGTTGAGGGTTAGGGTTAGAAAATGATGATTTCTAGTTTCGGTGATTGGGTGTTCTTTCAGGTCCCCCTCCCCCGCTCCGTCCATCTTTAACCTGAGACCGGGATAAAGGGGCCAACATGGCCGCTAAAGCTGGAGACGACCCGGACAGCCTCATGGCTCTGGCGACGGTGTTCTGCCTCAGGAACCTGAGGAAGACCATGTGTTACCAAGGACTCAGGAACCGGCTGTTCTTGCGCTCCGACATCTTCCTGCCGAGTGAAATCTGTGACAAGCTGGTCAACACGTATGTAACAGATCACCTCACACACACACACACACACACACACACACACACACACACACACACACACACACACACACACACACACACACACACACACACACACACACACACACACACCTGTAACCCACACCTCACACACTCGCCTGTCTTTTCTCCGTCTTCACCAGGTACGTGGAGCTGGTCCACACCGACAGTTACTTTGAACCAGAGGAGAGTTTCTTCCAGCTGTTCGCGGACCCTCGGAGCACCAGGCTGACCCGGGTTCAGCTGAGGGAGAACTTGGTTCTGGACCGAGACCTGGAGGCCATACGGAAACAGGTGGGGGTGTGATGTTGTGGCCTTTCTAGAGACAGAACCAAACGAGCAGAATAGTTTTCTGTTTGTTCTTTGAGATAAACCGGCGTCACATGATGCTGGGGCGGGGCTTATGTGTAGTTTTGGGCCACATCCTGATGGACCGGTGAGGGGAACCTTCCCTTGGTTCAGAGATAAATGGGCTCTGTTCTTCCAGGACCTGATTGAACTCAGCCTCACCTGCTGCCACAGCCTGACGCCCCGCAGCCTGAAGACACTCACCTGTTTCCGGGAGACGTTGGTGTCTCTCTGCCTGTTCGGCTGCAGCCAGATCTTCTGTAAGAAGGTGGGACCTCCTCTGGCCTGTAACGAAGACAGCGAGGAAGAGGAGGAGGAGGACAGGTCTGCCTCCTGGCGGGTGTTAGATTTGGACTTTAGCTTCCAGGGCTTTAACCGCCTCAGGCTGCTGAACCTGGCGGGTCTACCTGAAGCAGTGAACGCTGAGCGCCTGCTCAAACCCCTCAGGTCCATCACCTCTCTGGATCTGTCCAACGTGAACTTACAGGGAGCGGCTTTCCTCTCCCAGTGGAGGGACAGGCTGGCATCTCTGGTTCTGTACAACGTGGAGCTGTCCGAGGAGCTGCTCTGCACCATACTGGAGCTGGTTAATCTCAGGTAAGGTGGGGTGGGCGGAGACTAATCTTCATAGAGGGCATTCCTTGTTTTTCAAGCCATACTTCCGTTTTTTCCTAAAAATCCAGGAGCTTCTACGTCACCGGGGTCTCACACAGGAATAAGAATTCCAAAAACCTGACCGTTGTCTTTAATTTATCCCATCTGGGAATGAAGCAAAGATGCTTCTCCTGCTCAGCGGGCCACCCCAGTGCATGCTGGTCCAGCACCAGTCCCTAGGTTTACCCACAACATGAAGTAACGGCTGCAGCAGTTCCGATCACGGGTTCAGTTGGAGCTCTAACTCACGTCTACACTACAGTTTACAGAAGCCAGATTTCAGAAGTTAGACTTCCACACGGAGGATCCCTTCCTGCTGGTGGGAATTAGGTAGATGAGATGAGCTCACGGACCCAGGAAAATGTCCGAATTCTGAGCTTCTGCTTCTGCTAAAGCTTTTAATTTCTAAAAAAAATGCATTTAGTTATTCAAATGTTACTGTGTGATATGAAACAAGACTCAGATCAACTAAATACCTGCAGAGCGCCCCTGAGCCTTTATATTGTCTCTGTCTCGTTGATTTACTGAAATAAATGGACTTTGCTGGACCTCAGGGACCTGCTGGGGGTGTAGGGGCTGAGAAGATCACCAATGTATGATGGTGCTTGTCCATGTAAGGTCCTAAAGACCGGGGGTCTCGTATATCAAACGTGGCGTAGAATCATTACTAAAACCGTACTTAAGCTCAGCAAAAAAAAAAAGTACTTACGCCAAGTAGGTTTGTGATGTATCAAACATGGAGTACGCACAGCTGCACGCAATCTCCGCTTCATAAATCAGAGACTAACGAGAATGTTTCTCAGCTGCATTTTAGTCACATACCGCCCTCACCACGCCCACTTACTGCCATAAATGGTCGATGCAAAGTGCCTTGTGGATCTCATGCATGTACATAAGCCGGCTGTTGCAGCGCTCCGCCAATGACATGGCGACCGTAGATCAAGGCAGATCAAGGAAGCGCTACTTCACACAAGCAGAAGTTGGGGTACCTGTGGGCGAGGTGGAGAAATGAAAGCCAGGTCCTTAGTCAACTTGAAGTTGCGCACATTTTTCCGCTAAGTTTTCTTTTATAAATCCCAAAGTTTGCGTGGAAAGTTGCTTACGCAGTTTTCCGACCCCGTTTTGTGTGTAAGCAAGCTTGATAAATGAGGCCCCAGAACCAGGATCTTGAAATTAACCCTGAAGTTGACTGGCAGCCAGTGAAGCTGGAGGAGAGTTAATGGTTTGCCCTGTAGTCGGAAGGTTGTAGGTTCGAGCCCCGCTTAGTTTGTCACTGCTGTTGTGTCCTTGGGCAAGACACTTAACCCCGCTTGGTGGTGTCTGTGTACGGCAGCCTCACCCCTGTCAGTGCACCCCAGGGCAAATGTAGTTCGCCGCCACCAGGGTGTGAATGACATATTGTGTTGTAAAGTGCCTTGGGGGGTTCCAGGTCTCTAGAATGCGCTGTATCAAGTACAGGTCATTTACCAGAACTGTCTCAAGTTCAGAGCGGGACAGAATGGGACTCAGCTTAGCAACGTTCCTGAGATGGAAGAAGGAAGAGCAAACAAGAGAACTGACATGTTGTCTGGGGCACAGATGAGGATCTCAGTCTTGTCTTCATTCGGCTGAAGAAAGCTCCCACCATCCAGGTTTTGATAGTCTAAGCAGGTGTGTAACAGCTGCAGCTTAGACATCTCATGAGGCTTAAAGGAGATGTACAGTTGGATGTCATCTGCATAAAGATGGTAGGAGACTCCTTTGAAGGAGCTCAGGATGTGCTGAAGAGGAAGCAGATAGAGGAGGAAGAGCAGAGGCCCCAGCACAGAACCTTGTGGGACACCATGGGTAAGAGAGGTGGTGGAGGACCTAAACTTGGAGACGGCCACAGAAAAGGAGCGTTCAGAAAGATAAGAGGAGAACCACTCCAGAGCAGTTCCTGATAGGCCTACCCAGTCTCTCAGTCTCTCCAGTAGCAGGTGATGGTCAACAGTGTCAAAGGCTGCAGTCAGGTCCAGCAGGACCAGAACAGAACAGTCCCCTGCATCATTGTGGGTCAGAAGGTCATTAGAGACCCTAAGAAGAGCTGTTTCAGTAGAATGAGCTCTATGAAAACCTGACTGGAAGCTATCATAGATATTATGTTCATCAAGAGCAGCTGTGAGTTGTTTAGCCACAACCTTTGGAGACAAAAGAATTCCCACTTCCTTTGCATCCGTTAAACTTCCAGCTTCTTTAGGACTCAACAGGACCATAAAAGAAACCTGGCATGTATGACGATACCTCAGACCAGCCAGAGCTTTCACTTACTGAATAAAAGTTAGAGTAAATCCATTCATGGAGGATCTGATTTGATTCGATCACGTCTCTTATCCAGACACGCTCAGCAGCTACAAATGCATTGGAGCTTCCAAAATGTCTGACATTCTCCAGGAATGTTGAATTCCTCCCAGGAGTGTTGGGGCCTCTCTCCTGTCACTCCAGATGTTCAGGGTGACAGATGTACTCTAAAATCCCTGTTAAGAAATGTGAGATGACTTTGGGAGGAGTTGGAGAGCAGATTGGGAATGAAACAAGACCTAGTTAAGACGCCTTGTGAACAATATCAACTGTGTCGGACTGAAACTTTCCTTCCTCATCTATCCCTAAAACAATCATGGATCCTCCAGCGATCAAGCATTCCCAAAGGCGATGTGGAGAGCATCCTCCTCTCCTGGTGGTTTAGAAGGTTCAGGCGTCTGATACCACGGCAGTGGAACAGTCATTCTTGGGTTTGGATCTCAGCTGGAAACAAAGTTTAGGCCCAGTTCTGTGGTTTTAATCTGGATTGTTGATTTGAACTTGGAAACGAGATTAAACCGAGTTAGCTTCCTGCATGCTTCACTTCTTTCCTTAATCGGGTCAGAACTCCAACAGGATGCTTTTGGAACCCAGTCAGAACCAGTCAGAACCCCTCTGATCCAGATCTGTAAACATTTCTCCTCTTCAGGCATCTGGACATTTCTCGAGAAGGCAGGAAGTCGACCAAGTTCCAGATGAGCCGTAAAATCCTAACAGCCGTTGTCCAGCGACTCGTTCATCTGGTTTCTCTGGACATCTCAGGTCTTGTGATGCTGGACAACTGCACTGTGCCACACTTTGAGGAAGCCATGGGACGTCCAAGGTTACTGCCTGCCTGGGGGGAGGAGGGAGGGGCTTGGGGGGGGGGAGGGAGGAGATCTGATAATCTTGTTTGTGTTTCAGCACGGAGCCGAGTAAGAGCAGCATCATCCCATTCCAAGAGCTGAAGAGGCCGCTGCAGTTCTTGGGTCTGTACGACACCACGCTGTGCAGCGTGACCCACATCCCAGCCTACAAGGTACGTGCCGTGGCGGCGCCACCTGGGCATGGTGTCGCCTCGTCATGACTATCCCCCCCACCCACCACATACACACACACACTCTCTCTCTACAGACTAACCTCTACCCCTGGAATAGGATGCCTTGCCAGCATTCATCCTTTCATCCCAGAGACCCAAGGGCACTTTAACCTCCTTTGTGATTTTTTTGTTTTGTTTATTAATGATGTAAACGTTGGATCAGCTGTTGCTGCTGGGTTACGGTTCTATTTATTTTGTTGGTCAGAGCAGAAGAAAACACCTGAGAGTGAAACAAAAAGTAAAACTTTTACCAATCACCATGGTAACGGGGCCTGAAACTGGTCCTCAGTCAGATCACCGTGGTAACGGGGCCTGAAACTGGTCCTCAAGTCAGATCACCGTGGTAACGGGGCCTGAAACTAGTCCTCAGTCAGATCACCGTGGTAACGGGGCCTGAAACTGGTCCTCAGTCAGATCACCGTGGCAACGGGGCCTGAAACTGGTCCTCAGTCAGATCACCGTGGTAACGTGGCCTGTAACTGGTCCTCAGTCAGATCACCGTGGTAACGGGGCCTGAAACTGGTCCTCAGTCGGAACACCGTGGTAACGGGGCCTGAAACTGGTCCTCAGTCGGAACACCGTGGTAACGGGGCCTGAAACTGGTCCTCAGTCAGATCACCGTGGTAACGGGGCCTGATCTCCTCTCCTGTTTGGGGCTTAAAGTGGGCCGGCTCTCCGGTTCTGTTTAGGTTCTGGCTCCTTGGCATCAGGCGGAGCTCAGACCAGCGACACATTTAATTATCACCTGTAATAAATCAGAACCAGAATCTTTGAGCGGGTTTAGTGCTTTGATAAAGTTTTGGACCGAAGTCGTGAGTTTTCTGCTGCTCAGTTCAGATAGACACGCCCCTCTTCTGAAGCTGTGCTCTGATTTGTTGTAGCCATCAGTAATTTTTCTTCACTACACCTTTTCTTCTGTGGACCCTTCAGGTGACTGGGTCCAAGAATGAAGACCAGGTCCTGAACGCCATTGAGGCCTACACGGAGTTCCGCCCTGAACTGGCCCACAGAGCCATCAATCAGCTGTTTGACATCGCCAGGATCCAGCACTGTAGCCAGCTGCTCCGGGCCTTGCAGGTCTGACCCGGCTCATCTCTGACAGTGTTCTGCTCCTGGTTCTGGTTCTGATGCCTTCCCTTTAATGTTCCAGCTGGTGATCGCAGCATTGAAGTGTCACAAGTTTGATAAGAGCGTCCAGGTGACGGGCAGCGCGGCGCTGTTCTACCTGACCAACACAGACTACCGCAGCGACCAAAGTGTTCGTCTGCGGCGGGATGTGATTCAGGTGGTTCTGAATGGGATGGAGCAGTACCAGGAAGTCACAGTGAGTCCACATGATCCAAGATGGCTGCCACAGCCGCCATGGACAGGGTGTTACTGTGGGGTTTCCCGTCGTTCCTGATGGAACGTGTTGGTCTTCCTGCTCCAGGTCCAGAGGAACTGCTGCCTGACTCTGTGTAACTTCAGTATTCCAGAGGAGCTGGAGTTCCAGTACAGCCGGGTCAACCAGCTACTGCTGAAGATCCTAGAGCCGGCCCGGCAGGACGAGTCCATCCAGAGGATCGCCGTTCACCTGTGCAACGCTCTGGTGTGTCAGGTGGACAACCATCACAAGGAGGCTGTGGGGAAGATGGGCTTCGTCAAGGTAAATTTGGAACGTCGGATCTGCTCTAGATGTCTCGGAACATTCCAGTGTGTGTTTGAGCTCTGTGATGCCAGACGGACCCAACAGAACCAGAACCATGTTCTATTAGGACCTGATGAGACCTTAGGTTCTGCAGGTCCGGTATCAGCCAGGGTCTAAGTGAACAGCAGGAGGAATGGAAAGCAAACATATCATATAAACAAGGCAGCTAGTGAAATGTAAAAGGGAGCAGCTGTGGCAACATCTGCACAGGCTGAGTGTGAAGTGATCACATGGTTCTGGTTCTGGTCCAGAAGCGGCAGAGCAGGGCCAGCCCGTGTCTGACAGCAGCTCTGATGCTTGGCTCTGGTCTCACCTGCCCAGTGTTAATTTTGACAGGAAATTTTTATTTACTTTTAGTCTTTTGACTAAAACTCTTAAATTTTAGTCACAATTTTAGTCGTCCATTTTTTTTTAGTTTTAGTCTAATTTTAGTCGACTGAAATTTTTGACGAATACGAGCATGAAACGAGTAAAACTCGTAAATATCTAATCATTGCTGAAGGAAAATCCTCATTGGGTAACTGACTTCACGCTCTGTGATTGGCCAGTCACATAGTGCGCCGCCCCTCCCTACACACAACTCTACAGTCTCACACACACGCACACACACACACACACACACACACACACACACACACACGCTTTCTCACGCACACACGCACAAACACGCACACACGCATGCATGCATGCACACACACACACACACGCACACGTGCACGTGCACGCACGGACACACTCACACGCACGCACAGACACACTCATATACACATACACGCACGCACACACACTCTCACGCACGCACGCACACGCACGCACGTACACACACTCAGGCACTCTCACACACGCACACACGCACACACACACGCGCATGCACGCACACACACGCGCACACACACATACACATACACGCACACACACTCACGTGCACGTACACACACACACATGCACGCAAGGAAGCATACACGCACGCACGCACACACACACACACGCATGCATGCATGCACACACACACACACACACACACACGCACACACACACACACACACACACGTGCATGCACACACACACACGTGCACGCACACACACACTCACACGCACGCACGCACGGACACACTCATATACACATACATGCACGCACACACACTCTCACGCACGCACGCACACACACGCACGCACGCAAACGCACACACATTCACGCGCACGTACATACACACACACATGCACGCAAGGAAGCATACACCCACGCGCACACACACACACACACTCACGCAAGCAAGCAAGCATACACGCACACACACACACACGCGAGCGCATGCACGCACACACACTCAGACACACGCGCGCACACACACACTCACACATGCGCACACGCACACACACCTTAAGTGTTTCATATTTCTTTTCCATCATGGTGGTGAAATGGCGTCAGCCTGGTAGGTAGTTGTCATGGTAACCTGGGTTGAACAGCTTGATCATCTCTGAAACCTTGATACCGACCATGGACAGGAGTCTGGTGACCAACGTGCTCACAAAGCCGTCGGTCGGGACGTTAGCTTGCTGAGGTGTGCACGTAACGAACTCGTGCACTGAAGAGGAACACTTTTATTAGCACGTACCGTAGCGGCATGAAATAAATCATTAGTTTGTAATTAGAGCAAAAATTCGTGACGTACAAACGTGTTCTAAAGGTAATAAAATCACCACCTCTACTGGTGTTGCTGCAGCCGCGGTGGCCATCTTGAATTGGGTTGACTCCTAAAGGGAATCAGCTGTAGATGGTCCCAGATGTTTATTGGAGTCCTGGGCCAGCAGGTGTTTGTTAGATTACCTGACTCCTTTTCCTCTCTCATCCTCAGACGATGTTGAATTTAATCCAGAAAAAGCTTCAGGACCAAACGGTGAGTCCTCCAGCAGGTGGCGTCCTGGAGTCTGAGTCTCAGCAGGTTGTAGAAGTTCCTGTAAGTCAGGTGTGTTTGATGTCAGTGTGATCAGGTGATGGAGTTCTCCTGGAGCGCTCTGTGGAACATCACGGATGAGACGCCAGACAACTGCCAGATGTTCCTGAACTGTCGCGGCATGAGTCTGTTCCTGGACTGCTTGAAGGTGGGTCCAGGCGCTCGCCTCACCTGAGCAGGTTCCCTCAGCAGTTCTGAAACCGACTTCGTTGTGTTGCTTCTATCACCAGGAGTTTCCGGATAAACAGGAGCTTCACCGTAACATGTTGGGTCTTCTGGGAAATGTTGCTGAGGTCAGAGCGCTGAGGCCACAGCTGCTCACGCCGCAGTTCATCACCGTGTTCAGGTGAGACCTCCTCTTAGACAGGTGTGTCTCAGTCATAGGGAGAAGAACCAGCTTAGGAGGAGCCAGAAGATCGGATCTGATGGGTTCCTGTGGAGCAGCTGCAGCTGGGCTGATTCCTGCTCAGCGTTCTCCTTCTCCTTCTCCGCAGTAATCTGCTGGAAAGCAAAGCTGATGGGATCGAGGTGTCCTACAATGCCTGCGGGGTTCTGTCCCACATCATGTTCGACGGCCCGGAGGCCTGGGCCATGGACGAGCCCCGGAGAGACGCCGTGATGGACAGGATGTGGGACGCCATCCAGAGCTGGGACGTCTGCTCGCGCCGCAACATCAACTACAGGTGAGGTTCTGGAGTGGTTTCCTGTTGGGGGTCAAAGGTCACATGCAGCACCTCACCAGCTGGTGTGGGCCATTTGAATGATATCATTTTAATGATATTAAAGCTTGGAACTCTGCAGAGTTAACAGCCATGAAGTCAGAAGGAATTGTGGGAGTTTGGGATTGAACCGGCAGCTCTTTCTTTTTGCTCTCAGGTCGTTCGAGCCGATCCTCCGCCTGCTGCCTCAGGGCATCGCCCCCGTCAGCCAGCACTGGGCCACCTGGGCTCTGTTCAACCTTGTGTCAGTTTACCGTGAGTATCAGCAGGATTCAAACCAGCAACCTCCCCTTCACAACGGATAATAAACCGGCACCATCTCCTTTATGTTCCTGATTTCCTCTGAAAGCTGTTGAATGTGACCTTGGGCTGTGCCTGCATCAGGTAGTGCGTGTGGGGCAGCTCAGAGGGAGGCGGGCTCGCTTCTGCATGAATATTTGATCAGGAAACGGGTCCAAGTCAGCGGTTCGGACCAAAACGTGAAGAAGCCATACAGATAGCTAATCTGTAGACCAGTTAGTGGACACACAGACTTCATATTAAATCATCTATATGATTAAAAGAAACCGAAGGCGTTGCCATGGCGATGTTCCATCCACTCCACTGCCTTGCTGATGGCTTCGTTGAGGCTGTTAGCTTCATAAGTAACGTTGCTTACACCATCGACTGTGAAGCCAGGAACAAGTTCACAACGCGGAGGCCAGCTGGTCGTTTCACCGCATTCAAACAGGAAAACTCGTTGAAAGGACGCGTTCCGGTAAATGTTGCTAGGATCCGGCAGCTCAGTTGTTAAGCTAACGTTTTAGCTAACAAGCCTTTAGTTTAGGAAGTTGTAACAGCCGTAAGTATGTGCTTTCTGTAAGACGGCTAAAGTCATCTTGTTATGATGTCACCAGTATGCGCCACTACC
>SSNQ01034543.1:420037-462579 GCA_006942095.1 Nothobranchius kuhntae | reverse complement strand
CCCCCCCCCCCCCCCCCCCCCCCGCCCTTGCAATAACTTGGGAGAAGCGCGCTGCAGGTGGACTGAACTTTCTCTCCGTCACTCCAGTAACGTTACGGGTTGTATGAACGCTGCTGGTTGCAGGTTTGGCGAGATAGCAGCCGTTGTGTGTTTATTAAAGAACAGGCTTCCAGACAGCCAGAGTGGTTGTGAGTCATTTCCTGTCCGGTAAAGTGTTTCTGCTGCTCCCACTCCGCCATCCAATGCAACCAAGACGCTACCAAGTACAAAACAAGGACATCAAAGGCAGGAGTGGCTGTATGCTATTTGGAACTTCCTTTGATTACCTGTTTAAAACATTCGCTGAGCGGTTCTGGTTCGGTTCCGTGGACTTCTGTGCATCTTAACCCTTATTAATGAAAGTCACAAGCAAGAGAGCGAGAGTTAAAAAACGGTCATGATCATTTCCTCCCGACATTTTCATTTCTCACATAATAAATAAAAATCCATCATTTAATCTGTATTTTTATTTATTTATGCTTTATTTAACCAGGAAGGTCTCGTTGAGATAAAAACCTCACTTTCATGGGAGTCTTGGCCAAGAGGCAGCTCAAGTTACAGTTACAAATACTTCAGTTAGTTACAAATACTTCAGTTACAAATAGTTACAGTTACAAATACTTCAGTTACATAAATACTTCAGTTACAAATAGTTACATGTTACAAATACTTCAGTTACAGTTACAGATGCTTCAGTTATAAATAGTTGGTTACAAATACTTCAGTTACATGTTATAAATACTTCAGTTACAGTTAAAAATACCTCAGTTACATGTTACAAGTGCTTCAGTCACTTGTTACAAATACTTCAGTTACAAAAACTTCAGTTACAAAAACTTCAGTTACAAAAACTTCAGTTACAGTTACAAATACTTCAGTTACAGTTACAAATACTTCAGTTACATGTTACAAATACTTCAGTTACATGTTATGTACAACATTCCAAAACAGGGAGTCCGTCTCAAGGGCTCAGTCTGCTTTTAAATGTGGTCAAGCAGATGGATAAATATATAATCATGAATATTTGTTCTAAACAAGCGGACAAACATGTCCAGCATCGTCTAAGGAGCTTTGAAAGAAAAGCGTCTGGACTTCTTTGACTCAAAGAAGTCCAGACGCTTTTCTTTCAACTCTCCTTAGACTACAATGACCTGGATGACTGAGAACCTTCACAGACATGTCCAGCATCATATTAATGTTACAACTAAACTAGCGCGTAGGATCATTTTACCTGCTGCCTTCTGGTTCTGCTGCTGGGCTCCGACCCACAGACGCTCCGAGCTGCTGTCCACAGCTCCGCAGGGCGCCGATGGCTGCTGATCATGGAGATGATGCTCAGATGTTCTGATGGGAGTCTTCTGGATAGACCTTGTTACCTCCAAATGTTCTGTGTAACGTTTAAAGTGTCTGCACACCTGTATGCGTTGGGGTAATCACCAACGGCCTCACAACACACAAAGCTACCGGTGCTTCCTTGTTTACACACCTAGCTATCCCACTGTGGGAACAGTTGGCTAGTCCCCACCATGGGAACCCCCTGAAGCTCGGTTTTAGAGGCGTGTAGTGAAATGACTTTGTTAGGGTTACGGTTAGGGTATGGTCTCTGTTAGCTCAGCCCTGATGAAAAGGGACTTTTCAGGGTCCGCTGATCACACCTTTACCATGCCACGCCCCTTCGTATAACCCGATACGCTAACTAGTTTTTAGTATTTTACTTGTGACAACGACCGAGGCGTCTGAATTAGATCTGAGCCTGTGATGTTCTGACTTTGACCTGCAGCTGGTAAATACTGCCCCCTGCTGATCAAGGAAGGTGGGATACATCTCCTGGAGAAAGTTCTGGAGCTGGAGAGTTCTCATCCAGAGACCAAGGACATGGCCAGGTAGGAATTCATCCTGGTTCAGAGGTGTTTCCCTGGAAAACGTTACCAGTTTATTCGAGGACCCTCTTCCTGTCTGACTGCTTCCTCAGGAAGGTGATGGAGCAGTGTGAGAACTTTAAGGAGGATCCGATGGAAACCAACAATGGGCCAGAGGTGAACTACGGCCAGAGGGGCTGAGTCCACCAGAACCGGGCCCAGATGTGGATGGGCTCGACCCGACACCTCCTGCTGTCGGTACCACCGGGTTTTCACCACATCTTTTTGTTTTCTCCTTATTGATAGAACAGAACCGAGTGTCTGGATCAGACCCGTTTGTTGGGTCGCTGTTTCCCCTCTCTCTCTCTCTCTCTCTCTCGTGTGTGTGTGTGTGTGTGTGTGTGTGTGTGTGTGTGTGTGTGTGTGTGTGTGTGTGTGTGTGTGTGTGTGTGTGTGTGTGTGTGTGTGTGTGTGTGTGTTATTTTAAGTTCTCAAACGGGACAGAAACTTCTGCCAGGTTCTTGGCTGTGAGCTGGACAGCCAGTGGAGGTTCTGGACTCTGGCCCGGCTCACAGAGGCCGACACGTGTTTGGACTTCCTGCAGGCGAACACGCATGTTATATATGTAAATATTCTGCTTGGTTCTGATTGGTTCTCATCCTTCTGCTGGTTTCTAAGAACTCTGACCCAGTCCAGACCTACAGAAACGGTGAGACCTGGTTCTGGAGTCCAGCAGTCCTGGTCTCGGGCCTGCTGGATGTCTGATCAGCTGATGTCCAAAGGCCAGTCTGTCCTGAAACCCAGAGGACGGAATAACACAACCCTCCTGTCTGAACCACCAAATGTTTCTGGTTCTGTTGGGCCCGTTTTCCATCTGAACCCACCAGAGGACTTGGACTCTCAGCTGCCTCATCAAGTCTACCCGAGTTCCTCCAAACAGAACCGGGTTTATGAGAAACCAGCTCATACAGGTCCGGTTTACCCTCCTGTCCTCTCAAAACCACAGAAGAAGAAGGACTGTAAGGTCCAGTGGAAACCTGACCCATTCCCAGATGGATCCACATGTTCCCGACCCGTTGCCAGCCCCCTGGTGGACCCATGTTCTCCATCCCATCTCCAGATCCAAAGTCCTATGAATCATGTAAAGCTCCTGGATTTCGGGAACCTGACCAGTTCTCTCTCTGGAATGATCAGCTGTGGATCGGATTACCCATTCTGACCGGAGAGGAAGCTTCTCAAACACCATTTTTTAGGAGAAATTCCTCATCATTAACGGAAATGAGATCAAAAACACAGAATTCAGATCCTTCCTGCTGGGATTTGGCTTCACTATGGAATTATCCTGGGATAATATTCTAAAGAGACATCTTTTTACAGCTGGTCGTTGCTCCTCTTCCTCTGGATTTTCCTCCTCCTAGATGGATCCAGTACTCTAGGATCTGGCAGGTTCTGACCTGGAGACAGAAAAGATGTGGATTTTCCGTTTGACGTTTTTCCGACACGTTCCATCTCTGATCAGGATGAATGACGGAGCTAAAAACCTCATTTTGGTCTCAAAGAGTCTCCCTTTGTTTCCCATCTGGTCTCAACTTCTCCTCGTTGCTTCCCTGCTGGATCCAGACGGGTCCTAGAGGAGCGGGGTCAGTTCTGAATGGATCGCTGAAGCAGATTTTTAACTTCAGAAACAAGTTTGGATTTGTTTTCTTTTAAAGTTTTTTAAAATGATCCAGAGGAGCGCCACAAAGACTGGATATCAGACTCTTTTCCTGATTCTTCTGAAATAAAGAACTGGGATTTGATGCTCACAGAACAGAATTCCTGGTTGGTCTGATTCTTCATCAGTGATCTGTTTTGTTTATGGATGAACAAAGTCATGGGTGGGATGTTTTAGCAGGTTCTGATTTCAGATCCAGGTTTTATTCCTGATGTTCCATAAAACAGTAAATCCTAAACCCATCATGTTGTTAAAGCTCCAAACGCTTTAGATCTGGTTCAGTATCCAGAGTTGGATCACGGAGGTGGTGGGATTGCCATTTCCTCCTGGTCCGGCTTCTGTTTGAGCTCCGACTGGACTTCTCATCTTCTGTCCTTTTTAGATTTTCTGGAATCTGAAGAATTCAGTCGTTTGTTTTTTCCAGACTGGATTCAGTTCCTTAGTTTGGGATTCAAATCTGTAAATAGGTAAGAGAGAAATGTTTTTTTAGGAACTCACGATCAAATTCATGTTTTTCTAAAACTTTCCGAGTTTGGCTACAAATCAAAAGGAAAACCTAGATTCTGTGTCACGGGAATGCTCTAGTTTCTGCTTTTCCAGGATGTTTGGAGACAGTTTGTGATTATTTATGAGAATCCAAACCTGCTTGGGTGGAGCTGCTGTGTTTGAAACGGTTTGATGTTCCTGTGGGTGTGGATTTGTTCGTGTGCTGCTGAGGAGGGAAGCGGGAATGCCGGTATTAATGTAAAATATGAGTAAGCAATAAACATGGAGTGGTGAAAAACTTTGAGTCTGTTTTTAAATGAAGATCATCAAACTTTATGAAACGTTTATATAGCACTTTATCCTACAATACATGCAACTCAAAGTGCTTAACAAGTTAAAAAGGCGCCGCATACCCACATTCCCTCCCATCCCCAGAATTTTAAAAACAGTCTGACACAAAAAAAAACCTTCACAACACTCATCCTCCGGCACCCCCCAACCCCCATGGAAAAAACACAATGGGCTGAGATTAGATAAGCCAGACCAGCTAAGATAAGGACACGCCATCAGGGGAGCCATCTGCCCCGACAGCAGCAGATCCACGGCACCGACACAGGGCGCCCAGGGCAGGGAGGGCGGAGACCCCCACCTCCACCCAGGCACACCGGGAAAGCACCCATGCCGCGACAGCCGACCACCGCCCCCGGGGCAGAGGGCTCCCACAGAGGAAACACTGGAAAAAGGTTTAATTAAGGTTAAAATATAAAATCGTAAGAGCTAAAATGAGAATTGTATTATAAAAGTTATATAGATATTAAAATAATGTTGATCATAAATCTATGGTAAAAAACTGTTAAAAAGCACGTATAAAGAAAGAATACATCAAATAAATAGATAAATAAGCTAATTAATTAATGAATTAATTAATTAAAAAAGTGAGCGTATTCAGTTAAAAGCTAAGCTAAAAAGATGAGTCTTGAGTCTGTTTCTAAAAACATGAACGTTCTCTGCGGCCCTGAGGTCCCCTGGCAGCTCGTTCCAGAGGCGAGGACCGTAGTACTGGAAGGACGCCTCGCCGTGAATATGAGTCCTGACTTTAGGGATGACAAGGAGACGGCTGCCAGAGGAGCGCAGAGACCGCGTGGGTTCATACTGCAAAAGCAGTTCTGAACGATTGGAAGGCCCAAGACCGTTAAGACACTTAAAAACCGTTAAAAGTATTTAAAGAAATATTTTAAAAGATGAATGAAACTACAGAGATGAGTCTGAAATGTAAAACTTCCCATTTGTGGAAAACAAAGTTTATACGATTTTATTCTGGACCAGAGTAAACCAGGGCCCTCAAACGTTTGTAGAAACTATTTCTACGAGGTTGCAACTGATCCATTAGTCATTACCTTCTCAACCACGTGGACGTGGGTAGGCAGGTGGGCCTCAAATCAGTCAAAATAAAGTTGATTTTCATCAATAACATTTATCTGCATTTTCTGTCCAAGCCTACAGGTTAGTATGGAAGCCCATTCCCGCCACTGTGATTAGAAGTAATAATTTTTATCTAATTTACCTCTCTATCTCATAGTTATGAGATAAACATTTTGATGCCAACAGCATTTATTTTCTACTGATGGAAAAGTAACTAGGTTTTACCATACCACGTTTATTCTATAGCGCATTTAAAAAGCAGCATGTCAGCTGACCGAAGTGTTTAGTGTGATCACACCTGAAGGGGCTGTTCACTTACGTTCATTTATTTGGTTCAGTGACCTGCGAGCCCACTGTAAGGGGAGGAGACTTAGACTTAAGCTATAAGTGAACAGGGATATAAAATCAATTTTTAACAGAAATCCTCAAATAATGGATGTAGCGACAGTGGAGAGGAAAACTCCCCTTTAAACCTCCAGAGGATCCTGGCTCAGTATAAGCAGCCATCTGCCACGACTCACTGGATCCTCCATGCCATCTGTGAAGGATCCCACTGCGCCGATCCAGTGGGCTGCTTTACTAGAGCTCAAATGGCATTGGCGTGTAGGCCCAGACCCCAGGGGAGGGTCTTGACCTTCAGGGTGCTTTTTAACTTTATTCCACATGTTGTGGCCATTTTGAGTTTTAACCCACAGCTGCAGAGGGATTTTAGGTGAGTGCAGTCTGGTTTAATGGTGGGTGCAGTGTAGTGGGTTGGAGTGACCGGGTGCAGTGCCCTTTGGGGATGTTGTTCTGGCTTGGTGCGGACCTGCTAGTCTGAGTAGCCAATAGGTGTTTCTGTGGCTACAATGTGATTTCTCAGTAGATGTTCTATTTAGTATAAGATTAACTTCATGGTCTTTATCAGAGTGATTCTAATTAATTCAACAGCTGACCTAGTACTAGCACATTCCATGGTAAAGAAGGGCTGGCAGCACTAATCTTATGCTCTTCATGTGTTTGGACGTACATCGATTGAGATTTATTAGCTTGTAAAAGACTACAAATCAGTCGGTTCCCTATCAACTTTTTTTTGTTTCCCGCCGCTGAGGTCCCTTTAAACGCAGGAAGGATAGTAGATCACCGATCCTGATTACGGCTCCAGTTTTTAGCCACCTGCCGCGGCATCATTCGCTCAGCGGATCCGGAGGAAACAAAACAAGCCCGAACCTCGGCGGTACCATGGACTTCAACGTGAAGAAACTGGCTTCAGATGCCGGGGTGTTCTTCACCCGAGCCGTGCAGGTAAAAGCTCCTCTGTTCGGCTGCGGCAGATCGAGCAGTCTGCGGTTGAAAGAGACCGGTTATCCAGGACCTTTATCCCGTCCGCGCGACCAGCAGCTGCGGCGCTGTTTGTGTGTCAGCAGCTGATCGTTTTTGTGTTTATTTGGATGTTTTTGTAGTGCGTTCTGATCTGATGAGCAGCTGTAAGCCGATAAAGGTTCGTCCGTGCTCGATCTATTATTTATGACTGATCGACTCCATCTCCATGTGACGCCAGCAGCTGAAGGCTGCCACTCCTACCCGCCAGACTCCATGAAAAAAAGCACGCATTTAAGGCAAACAGCAGTTTAACAGACGCGTCTGGGATGGGGTTTTCACTTTTTGCAGACGATGGGGCAATATGGAAAAGATGGAAGATTGTAGAGTTTATTGTAAGGAAACTTCAAGAAGCAATAGGCAAAGTGGGGGAATGGGCATACAAATGGGGTTTTAAATTCTCTGTAGATAAAACTAAGACGATGCTCTTTACAAGGAATAAAGTAAGAGGGGATCGTAAACTTAAATTATATAGTCAAGAGTTAGAAAGGGTAAAAAAAACTTAAATTCTTAGGTGTATGGTTTGATGAAAGGTTGACTTGGGGTGTTCATATTCAGAGTCATTGGCGGTTTTAAACAGGGGCCCACAGGGGCCTGGGCCCCTATAGAACCGGCCCTGGCCCCTGTTATGGCCCCTGTGCTGAAGAGATCGAATTTTTTTCCCCCTGCGCTGCCTTGGAGATGGGAACTAATGCGCTGCAGTGTTTCAAACGGAGCCTTTAGAGCGCAGCACACTCTGTGGACAGAACCCTTTACCCGGTGGATTTTTGAATAAAAGATTAAAAATGGTTTAAATGGGACCCGAAGAAATTCTTGAGGACGACTAACGGAAAAGACGCTATGAGACGAAGGCAAGCAATACAGTTTATTTTCCTGACATCAGTGAATTTCCTTTCGCAAAATTGTGCACAAGCATAAAATTAGTCATATGGTGACGATAAAAAAGAATTTTGATATTGCCCTAATTTTTCCCTTTTTTTCTTGCACCCCCATGAAAAAATACTGGCCCCACTGTGGCCCCCCTGGAAGATTTGGCCTAGAACCGCCCCTGTTCAGAGTATAATGGATAAGAGTAAAAAGGTTCTAAATATAATGAGGTGTTTAGTTGGGTGTGGATGGGGTGCTGACAGGAAGTCTGTAAAATGGATTGATCAGATCTGTATTAGATTATGAGTGTGTAGCATATACTTCGGCAGCAAATACTACTCTTTTAAAATTAAATTCTATCCAGAATCAGGCACTGAGACTCTGTACAGGAGCATTTAAAACAACCCCTGTAGCTGCGTTACAGGTAGAGATGGGTGAGATGCCAATAGCAATCAGACGAGAACAAATAGCTTAAAATTATTGGGCAAATCTTCAGGGTCAGAGAGAAGATCATCCAACACGAGACATACTGAAACCTTGCTGGGAGAAAGAAAAGAAGAAAACAAAAAGTTTTGGATGGATGATGATCAAAAAACCAGTAGAACTTAAATTAGATCGGTTTAAAATCAAAGAGTTCCATTACCTGCTGTTCCACCACGGATTCTTCCTGAGGCGTCTGTTGATTTAACTTTATTAGAGAGAAAGAATAAGGATTAGTCATTCATACTAAACTCACATACAGCACAGGATTATATCGATCACTATTATAACTTTGTAAAAATACAGATGCATCAAAGAATACTGCAGGTCATATTGGAATAGCTTTTATTGTTCCTGAGTTTCATGTTAAAGTCAAAAAGAGGGTGAGTGATGGATTATCAGTATACACAGGTGAAATGCTCGCTATACTGTTAGCTGTTCAATGGGTGGAAGAAAACAGACCATAATTCTCAGTTATTTGTTCAGACTCCAGCTCATCATTAACCAGTTTACAGTGCAGCCATTCAGAAAGCAGACCACACACACTCCTAGAGATTCAGCTAACACTTTATAGAATAAGCACGATGGGACTTAAAATACATTTTTTATGGATTCCAGCTCATTGTGGAATCAGTGGAAATTAAGGAGTCGATACGATGGCTAAGGAAGCAACAATAGATCCATCGGTTCAGTTAGATATTCAATTTTGTCAAAAAGAGATCAAGAGCATAATAAGGCAAGAAATGAAGAAAAAATGGCAAAAACAATGGGAGGAGGAAAGGAGGGGAAGATGGTTGTATGAAATTCAAAGAAGAGTGGGAGAAATGAGAAACACCGGAAGGAGTAGGAGAGAGGAGGTGATCATTGCTGGACTGAGGTTTGGACATACTGGGTTAAACAATACATTATTCATGATAGGGAGACATAATACAGGGAAATGTGATTATTGTGGAGAAGAAGAAACTATAGTTCATGTTTTATTACAGTGTCAGAAATATCAGGCGGAAAGAAGGACAATGGTTCACAATCTTAGTCAGATGAAAGTGAAACTAGATCTTGTTGATTTATTGAGACATAATTCAAAAAGTGACCGTTTTCAGATTTTATTTCGGGTTTTGAAAGAGATGAGGATGCTTGGGAGACTTTGAGTTTTTTTTTTGTTTGTTTGTTTTTCCCCCCTGTTTGGTTTTGTGTTGTGAGCGCTGTTCCAGACCACACTCCACACTAGTTGGTGGCGGTAATACGCCATTCGTTGTTTGCCAACCGCCAATAAAACACCAAAAGAAGAAGAAGAAGAACAGACGCGTCATTGTTGCGAACACGGCGCGTTTTCAGGATATCATTCTGCGAGGCTTATTGTACAAACCGGCATAATTTAGATTTAATAAGAAGCCTTTTTTTTTATTCTGTCCTGATTCCGTCTCAGATCGCTGTGTAAAGCCCGCGACCCAACAGCTGTTTGGAAGTTGTCTCAGGCTCTTTTTATTTGTGAGGACTAAAGTCAACACTGATCAGAACCTTTTTGTTTTCAGCCCAAACAACAATTGTATTTCCGTTTCTCCTCATTTAGTAGTTATAACGTTTAATCTGTTGTGTTTGCTGTCTGTTAGTTCACAGAGGAGAAACTGGGTCAGGCTGAGAAGACCGAACTGGATCCACACCTGGACCATCTGATAGCGAGGGGGGACAGCACCAAGAATTGGACAGAAAAGATCCTGAGACAAACGGAAGTCCTCCTGCAGCCCAACCCGAGTGAGTCCTTCACAGATAGTCCAGATGGATGAAGGCACCTCCACAACTTCTTACATCTTCAGTTCATTTTCATTTTCCTTGAATCAAAATGATCATTTCAGCTTGTGGTTAAACCATAGAATAGTTTGTTGTCCGACTATCCGGGTCCGGGTCTATCTGGGTCCGGGTCAAGAGGGCAGAGACCCGGGCCTCCAGCTGGAACGACATGCCTGAAGCACCAACTGAAGGAGAGCGGATCTCCTCTCCACCACGTCTCTAAAGCTGAGGAGGAGACCATGTCAGCCGCTTGTATTCATAGTCTTGTTGCTTCTGACCACAGGTGAGGATTGGGATGGAGATGACCGGTAGATTGAGGACTTGGGTTAGTTCTGCCTGAGCTCCTCTGCTCCACAGCAGATGTTTTAGTGTCCACATCCCAGCAGACTCTGCCCTGATCCACCTGCTAACCTCCCGATATTTAAACCCTCCTACTGAGGAAGAACCTCAGCCCGACCTGGAGTTTACAACCCACCCTTCTCCGGGCGAGAACCACAGCCACAGATTTGAAGGTTCTGCTCTTCATCCCAGCTGCTTCCCACTCAGCTGGTCCACGGAACCACAGCCAGGATCAGAACCACATAGCTAACCAGAATCAACCAGACCATCCTCTCCAGAACCTTGAAGGAGACATGTCCATGAACGCTGAGGAGGCTGGTCCTCCCAAAACACATCTTCTGGTTCCTTTCTTTGAAAATGGAGACCACCGCCCCCAATGTCCAGAGGCGTGCAAAGCCAGGCTGGGCCCGGGGGCCCCCAGGCACTTCCTCCCAGTCGGGATCATTAATGTGTTTTTACTCTCTTCAAAACAAATGACAAATTTTTTATTTACAGAAATATTTTCCAGGAATCACATTTGGGTAAATAAGTTCCTGTCTGTAAGTCCCGGTTGTGATGGTTACCAGACCTTCATTTCAAGATCCTGGTTCTGGTCTATAGGGCCTTACATGGACAAGCACCATCATACATTGGTGATCTTCTTAGTCCCTACACCCCCAGCAGGTCCCTGAGGTCCAGTGATCAAAGCCTACTGGTTGTGCAGCACCAGGCTAAAGGTCAAAGGTGACAGATCATTTGCTGCTGTGGCCCCCAGACTCTGGACCTCTCTCCCCCTGAGCCTGAGATCAGTGGACTCAGTGGTCTCCTTTAAAAAGCAGCTGAAGACTCACTTGTTCAAGCTGGCTTTTGTATGACCTTCTTCACCTCTCTCTCTTTATTCTGCTCTCCCCACCTATTCCACCTTCCTCAGGATCCACTGATTTCCCTCTTTCCTGTTCACTCTCTCTCTTTTTACACTTTTTTAATCACAATTGTCTATTTTTTGCTCATTTTAAATATATTTTTAAACATTTTCTGAATGCTTTTTTATATTTTTACATGTTTTGTTTTTGTGAAGCGCCTCGTGATTTTTATCTTGAGAGGCGCTATAGAAATGATATTTTCTTCTTCTTCTACCTGAGGCTCACCTGTCGGGGAGCACACCTTTACGGCTTCCAACCATAGAGACAAATCAAATGGTCACCGTTCACAAGTAGATTTTTCAAGTTCCTTTTTTAGAACAGCTTCCAGGATTGTTCCCGTACTTTTCAGCCAATTACTGAACAGTTCAGCGGAGTCACCAATGGGAATGTTCCATCTGGGAATCCACAAACCCGAGAAGAGAACAAAATCGGTTCAGTCATCAAGAGACTTCTCAAAAGTTCCAGGAACTAGATCCTGTAGTCGGAGATCAACTTGTTGATCCTTAAGAGTCCGATCTCTGGGCCTGAATTCCCATCCTGGAGAGGAAGTGGTTTTCCTGATTTTATTTTTTATGTCAGAACAAAAGTTGGGATTTAGATGTTTTATATTTTCTCAGTGTTCTGATCCAGGAAGAAATCCGACCCCTTCCGTTTGTTTCAGTTGGTTGGAATTCCCGGTGAGACAGCGGGAATGTCTGATGAACCTGAGTGGATTGTAACTGTGATGTTTTAACCTTTGACCTTTCTGTTCTCTCACGCTTCAGTCGATCACACAGGTAAGTGTCTACCTTTCCCAGAATGCTTTGCGTGCGAGTCCTGATACTAGCAGGTTCTGAATTATTTACGAGCCGTTGGACCGGCACTCGTCTCGCTGAAGGCTCGGAGGAACGCCTCCTTACAGTAATCTGATTACTTTAGTATCTCCATAGAGCTAAAAGGTTAAACTGGTCCTGGTCCCATCCAGTTAGACTGTGGTACTGTACCTGGTTTAGTGTCCAAACGGTTCTGGACCAGCTTTAAAACGGGCTTGGTACCTGACCCAGTTACTTCTCTTGTTTTTTTTGTTTTGTTTTCTAATGAAAAAACTAACGTTGTTGTAAAAGTTACGTCTTTGACCGTAAAGGTGAAGAACTTTCTGCTGATTGAGGCCCGACAGATCCGAACCAGAACCTCAGACCTCAGGGAGCTGTTGGATCGGGCCGGTTCTGGTTCTGGCTTCATGCTGGTGTCTGTGTGTCTCACCTGCCCTCCAGGTGCTCGGATAGAGGAGTTCATCTACGACAAGCTGGACAAGAAGATTCCGTCCAGAACCACCAACGCGGAGCTGCTGGGTCAGCACATGCTGGATGCTGCCCAGGAGTTTGGACCGGAGACCCCGTACGGTGAGCTGGTACCGGGCTTGGTTCTGATGACAACCCTTAGCTCTGACTCTGTGTTTGGGTTCAGCGAACCGGGCCTGCTCTGCTCTGCTCTGCTCCAGGTAGAACTCTGATCACAGTGGGAGAGTTCCAGAGGAAACTGGGAGGAGCCGAACGGGAATTACTCCAGACTTCAGCAGCGGCGTTCCTTAATCCGCTTCGGAACTTCCTGGAGGGAGACTGGAGGACCATCTCGGTACGAGACAGACACACGGTCCAGAACCCAACCCTGGACCAGGACCAGGTTCAGGGAGCTGCTTGAATGTCTTTGTTGGAGCTGAAGTCCTGGTTCTGGACCAGACTGGGTCTCTGTGGGGCTGCTGGTACCAAAGAGTCTAAAGATCCAGTTTAAACTGGCTCTGTTCTGTTTGGAAGGGCCTCCGGCTCATTCAGTCTGATTTTATGTTCTACAGAACCAGAGTGCTGCGCAGGTCAAATAAACGAGCACAGATAAAATCACTCTGGATGAAAACACAAAATAAACGAGGGTAAATAAAACTCACACCAGAGCGGGCGTACGACAGTCAGATGGCGTTCGACGCTGGCGAGGAGAAGTGCGTTTAGAGAAGAGTTAAAACCACAAGCGAGGAGGCTTTCCTGACGCCGCCGGGCGGCTGTCTCCATAGGAGCAGCCACACCCATCGCCTCTCCGCCTCACCCTCGGAACAACCAGCTGCAGCTGGTCAGCCGGCAGGGCGTAGTGGACCGGAGGCATAGGCGGAGATCCCAGGGGGGACGGGGGGGACGCGTCCCCCCCTCACACAAAGTTGTCCCCTCCCCACAAAAGTTATTGTAAACACATAAATGCTATCAATAAACCTGTATTGTCTTCTAAAACCACAACCTAAAAGTTAGTCTGCAAATACAAAACAATGTGTTTTTAATTGCTGAGAAATTATAATCCACCCCCCCCAATTCCTCAAGTTGGTACGGTCGGTCCACACACGCCGTTTCCAACGGGCGGGGCTGCCGGCTCTGCCCCGCTCACAGCTTCACAGCAGCCCGCAGGCTCACAGGAGGCGGGAATCAAAAAGCCAGCAGTTTCCAGCAGTAAGTCAATAATCACACGCTTGTTCTACAAACCTAAATATGTATGTCAGATGTGGTCATAAATGTCAAACATAGATACCGATCATCTTTAGATTTTGATCACCGGTCGGAGATCCCTTTATGACAGACCGCCACCACCACAGTAAAAAAAAGTTGTCACTTCATGTTCTCTGGTCATTCCAGGATTATTCCGCTATTATTATTCCATTCACTAAGGTGACCAAAAGTTCCTTTTTCCGGACACGTACGCTTTCACGGTCTGCTTGGGGAGAAATTATGACACATCTCTAAATAACAACCCATAGAAGCACTGATTTGATCTCATTTCAGGGAAAAATAGAACAGGTCAGATGCACCTAATAAATAAAATTACTAACAAACTCAGGCATCTGTTTCTTTGCTTCACTGTTCTTGTGCTGAAAACATCACTAATACGGATCAAAGGAGATACACAGATGAATGTCGAGCTATGATGGTGCCAGCCCAAATAAAGATTTATACGTCCACACAGGAATCCTAAAACTAAAAACGAATCCAGTGAAGGGAGGCTAGCACCAGGTGATGTGATCACTCCCACAGGCGCCTGTTAGCAAATGTGCTGCTGCATTCTGCTCCAACTGCAGAATTAAGACACGTTCTTGACTCACACCAACTAAAGACCATTGCAACTGTCCATTCTTCAGGTAATAATGAGTCATGTCCCTCTTTACCAGGACAGACCTAACCTTGGCCAGTTTCCTTCACTGGAAAAAGCAGGATTTTCCCACAGCTTATCTGCTCATTTCAGCTCCGAGTCTAGCTTGATCCTCAAGTTTGAGATGACACCTTTTGGGAAAAGGCGACAGCGCATCCAAGAGAGAAGGAGAAACAGCCGTTGACCCACCAGGTTTAGATTATTTCGGTCTTGCTCTCATTTATGCTCAGAAAATTAGGCCATCCACACGTTTACCTCCTCAAAACACTGTAAAATACCCGCCACCCCTTTAACCGGAGCATAGGTTTGACAGTCGTCCGTGTAACCATGAAAGGCCGGACCATATTTCCTAAAAATAGCAACCAGGGCAAATATAAAGAGAACAGTAGAGGACCAAGCACTGAGCCCTGGGGGACACCAGATGTAAGAGGAGCCTCCTTGAAACAAAAGTCAGCAACACTGACCTGTTGGACAAATATGAGTTAAACCGCTCAGGGCAGCGCCTCCTCATCGCTTGAGTTACAGAAGCTGTTAGTTGCCTGAATGGTTCAGAGAATCAGAATCAGGTTTATTCCACATGTGTGAGAAATCAGTACTTGGTGCAGAAAGAAAGATAAAAATAAGAGAAAAGCAAATACAGGAAGTAAGAATATAATCATGATTAAATAACAAGGTCCTGGTCAGAGCCCAAACACAACAGGGTCATGTGACTGGAACAGAACGCCTGGAGTGGGCGGGCCTTCATGAGTCCAACCACAGAAGGGAAGGAACTGTTCTTGTGGTGAGAGGTTCTGGTCTGACTGGGTCTGAGCCTCCTGCCAGATGGGAGTGAGTCGAAAAGACCCGTGTCTAGGGTGACACGGGTCAAAGGTCAAGGTTAAAAACATTTCCCTGAAAATGCTCTCGTGCCAAAACAGAGCCTGATAGAAAATCAGTCCTCCAGATGTTCTGGAGAACTGGACCAGGGGTTCTGGTCTGGACCTGAGCCTCCCCGGTCCGTTTCCCTGGTAACGGTTTTGTTTGCTTGCAGAAAGAACGTCGCCTCCTGGAGAACCGGCGTTTGGACCTGGACATCTGTAAGGCCCGGCTGAAGAAAGCCAAGCAGGCTGAAGCCAAAGCGTCGGTGAGATCTCTGATGTTTGTTTCTCAGAACCAGACCCAGAAGGTCCAGCGGAGCTGCTTCAGTTCCACCTGTCAGCCCGCTGGGGGTGCTGCAGGCCCAAACCCAGAATTATGTCATGTTAATCTGAGTGAAATGTGTGGTCCAGATTACCATAATCCCATTAACCGTTACAGAGACGATCAGCCGATTAGAGGTCCTGGACGGGAACAGTTCTAGTTCCACAAACGGGCTGATCTGATGAGAACAGGCTGATAAACATATTTAACCAGATCAGATCAGATCTCATCCACTACAGTGGCCCGGTCGAGTAGGCCAGCGCCAGAACCACGTGTTTCATTTCCCCGACCCAAAGTTTGGGAATTGGGATGAATCCACGTGGGAAACTGCTACATTTACTCAGAGCGGGGGTGGACTGGGAGGATGTTCAGGCCGGGAATCTTTTACCGACCCAAAGCCGCCGGCTTCTGGAATGTCGTTCCTTAAACCAGAGTTCAGAATGAAAGCTTTAATAAGTCTTAATCGTAAATCTGGGTTGTACGTCTCTAGAACCTCCACCAGAGGGCGCTCAGCTGATTTACCTGTCCCTGTGGGATTCTTCTTGGAATTCCCTTGCCACTGATATTCTTTGGAAGATGAGAACTGGGGCCACCCAGAGACCGTTCAGCATCTCTTTTGGATCTGTTCGTTTTGGAAAGACTAGCGGGTTTATTATTGGACAGCTCTACAAGGACTTCTCTTTAAAAAGGAAAATATTGGGGTTTTTGGCATGCACAGAAATCAAGAAGAAAAGTATTAATTATTCCAGCAAAATCTCCACAAGTGCAAGTATTCCTCATTTTAAACACAATCTTACATAAAAATAATTAGTGGATCACTAAATAAAAATCACTGTTTGCACCAACTACAATTTATTAATACGGATGTAACATTCAATAGTGCACCCCTGCCCCATGTTTTTCCTTCAGTTTTGTATACAATAGGTTTGTTTGTTTGCTTATCTTTGCTAAAGTTCAGAAAAAATAGGATTTTTATGCCTTTATTTTGTTAAACTGCCCATAAAACTGTTTTGTTTTTCCTGTTTTTAGGCGGCTCCAGATTTCCAAGAGACGAGGCCCCGGAACTACGTCCTGTCAGCCAGCGCCTCAGCGGTAAGAGTTCAAAAACAGACAACTTTATTAAACTTCAAACAGATGAGCAAAGTTCGTTATCTAAGGAAACACCAGTACCTCTGCACCAATCAGCAACAAGCAGGTCCGGCTCCACCTGGGCTGGTTCGTCCATCAAGTCCCAGAAGATCTGAAACAACGCTAACAGCAGAACGAGGCTGCAGGTGGAGGACACAGACTGTTGAGACACCAGGGGTCTCATTCATCAAACGGTCGTAGAAATATTCCTAAATTCCTTCCTATGAACGAAATCTAGAACGTTCGTACGGACGATCAAAATCCTGATTTATGAAACATGCCGTGGCCTCTTGTTCGCTCGTTCCTCCGTACTCGTCTGATAAGTACAGGGGCGGGACTGAGACAATAAAACATCTGTATCTTATTAACAATCAAAACACAAAATATAAAACATATAAACAACAAAAACATTACATATAAAACATATAATCAACTAAAACATTACATATAAAACATATAATCAACAAAAACATTACATGTAAAACATATAAACAACAAAAACATTACATGTAAAACATATAAACAACAAAAACATTACATGTAAAACATAAACAACAAAAACATTACATGTAAAACATATAAACAACAAAAACATTACATGTAAAACATATAAACAACAAAAACTTTACATGTAAAACATATAAACAACAAAAACTTTACATGTAAAACATATAAACAACAAAAACATTACATGTAAAACATATAAACAACAAAAACTTTACATGTAAAACATATAAACAACAAAAACATTACATGTAAAACATATAAACAACAACAACTTTACATGTAAAACATAATCAACAAAAACATATGTAATAATATGCCATGGGAAACAGGCTGTTTTCCGCCTGGTCCTAATGCTCAACCGGTGTCTTTTATACAGTGTAATATTGATTTTGGACGGTTAAACGTGCCGGAGACAAAAATAAATTTAGGGACCCCCCCCAAATGTTCCCAATCAGATGACAGTAGATTAAATGAAGCTGCAAGACCCAGACTGAGCACGCTGTTGTCTGAAGTCACAAGCAACAAGTCAGGACTCGGAGGCTGCCAACATGGTGGTGGTGTTGTGTCGATGTGATTCTCAGACCTATTCTTGCCAGTTGTGGGTGACGGTGCCCCCGTTCCCCCCAGTTTCATTGTTTGTACCCCTTGTGCCCCCTTCCAAAAAATACTTGCTCCGTCCCTGGATAAATCCCGCCTGTGCTGCCCAGGTGCTCGTGTCCGTTCTCAGTCACTTACATACAGGAACGCCCTCAGTTACCCATATGTGGTCACGCTACCTCCTCAGCTCGTGAGGGATTCCTGCGTTCTGCCCAGAAAAAAGGAATCTCGTGAGATCGAGACACTTTCTGTCGAAGTGCAAAACCCAACAAGTGTCAGAGTTTGTAAACGCGGTCGGGACAGAGGAGAGGTTCCTGTCAGGAACAAATAAAAACGTTAATCTGATCAATCGTAGAGTAACGGGTTCTCATTTACACTTAAGGAGTTCTTCTGGAGGGAGTTACTTTTATCTGGAGATGTCTGAGTGCAGCCTCTCAGCTGTCATTCACTCTGGTTACCGTGGCAACGCGTGTGCGATGGGGAGCAGAGGAGGTTCTGGTAGTTGTAAAACAGAATCGGATCTGTGCGGTTTATCTGTCGCTCCACAAAGATCCCAAATCCCAGCAGCGCTCCAGACGGATCTGCTGTCAGCGCGCCGCCTGTGTGTACTCGCACGTGTTTGTGTGTGTAATCGTGTGCATGNATAAGAGACATCACGGAGACGTTCTGTTTGTGTTTTATTGGCACCGGTCTGGAACCGGACTCGTCCAGCTGCAGAGCAGCTGGGAGGACTGGGATCTGGATCCTGATCCCAGTTTGTCTGCACACTCAAAGGTGGGACCTCCAGCAGGACTAGAACGTTTTGTGTTGTTCATGTGAACATCTGTGGGTCTGTTTGGTGTTGATCCTCTAACTGGTCTGTGCAGTAGTAACTAGTAACTAGTTAAGTGTAACACCTCTAACGCTACAGCATAATCTCCTGGTTAATTTTCCCTTTAAGATGAAACTTCTGAGCTTCTCCGAAGTTTTTACTGAACTAAAAATTCCTCCAGAGTCCAAACAGAAGAACGACCCCAGAAGCGTTGGTCCAGAACCGCCGTAACGGGCTACAGGTTTGACCCTGAGGTTCTGGTTAGCTGTGTTTACGAGGGAAGCTACAGGAGCCTACAGACTGTCAGCCACTGGGGGGCGCTGCTCTCCACAGGAATCACTGCTCTGAATGAACATCTGCTGCATGTGGAGCAAAGTTCAGCCTCTGAACCAGCGGTGTGCCTGCAGCAGCGCTCTGAGACCGTTACAGCCGTCAGACCGCTTCCTGCATCCAAACAGCCTCTAAATCCCATTCATAAACGTCAGAAAGGCTGGATCGGATAACGGAGGTTGATCTGCTCCGAACAATCCTGGCATGGAAGTCCAACCCTCCCAACGGCTCAGCTTATCTCTCGATGGGCCCTGTTAGGTTTTAACTTACTATGCTTTCCCCCTAACTTTAAGAAGCTAAGAGGACAGAGAAAAGATAAGAACAGATGAGAAAGAAACCTGGGGATAAAAATATTTTCCTTATTTAATTAAAACACATTATTTTTGTTACACGGATTACACTTGTTCTTAGGGCAGGAGGTTCTAACAAATACCACTAGACACAGCCCAACAAAGAAAACTCCTGAGTCAATAAAAAGGTACTAAAGAAAAATCACAGCTTTTAATTAAAAGCTGGAAAACAGACAAAAATCAACAGATTTCTGGTAGCTTTTCAAATGAAATATTTACTTAAGCTGGTACGGGTTTCTAAGAGCTTCTATAAGCAAAAAGGCTCTGAAGCCAAACAAAACGAGCCTTTTAAAGAATAGAGAATTATTAGTTTTCTGTCAAGGCAAAGATACCAGTAAGCAGCGATTGGCACTAGATACTAGGAACCACTGACTCAGGCTTAAGTAGAATACCATGCAGAGGCTTTCCTCTAACCACGCGCACGTAATCACAACCGTATTCCACAAAGTCAGGGTGTCCAGAACGGAGCAGAAATGGAGACTACACATGGGTAGCTCCTCGGGCGTGTATCCAGCGTTCCTTTTATCCCCTCACGCGAACAAACACACTCAGTCCAAGATGAGCTGCAGGTGTGGCTGCAGCACGTCGGAGCGGGGACTTCCCAATGACGTCATCGGAGAGAACGTTCGCAGGAGGGAATCCCGGCACGTCTCCACAGCGACGGGGACGCCACCCTCCAGCAATGTCTTGTACCGGTGTGTCCTTAACTGGTTAGAACTTAAATGCGCCATTTTAAACAAACACAATAATAAAAAAGGAAAAACAGCACATTTACGGGCACACAATAGTGGGGAACGTAACAGGCCCGCCCCTTTTTCTTCTGGTTTCAAGAAAAAATGTTTCTGTTCAAACATCAAACCTGAAACTGAAGCAGAATACATCTAAAAATTTTAATTCTAACGAGGTCTTTAAAGCTGAACAGCCTCTGTTCAGAGAAATGGAGTTTGTCCTACAGGAATGGTCAGCCAACGGCTTTTCTTTTGTGCGTTCATTCTGTTTATCTTCGTTTTCCATAGTTTGTTCTTTTCTTACAGTTTTAGTAAAACAAGTTTCTGACCTGACACGTTTCAGCTCGTATCTTAGCCGTCATCAGAGATCGCCGCTGTCGGTGGCGTCACTTCCTTTTATCGAAGACGCACAAGAGCAGCCAAACAAGAAGCAGAAAGTACAACAAAGGAATCAGCCGTAACAGACCGCTGCACCAGGAAACCACATGATGGACTGGGACGGAACACGGATCACACACAGAGAACAACAGAACTACAAAGAGGGATGCAGAAAGCGATAGAAATACGGAGGCGTGGACACGGAACTATGAACAGAGACGATGGATCACGCATGGGACCGTGTCATCAGCAAGGAGGACACGGGCAGTAGAGGGCGACACCGTCCTCTTCTGCCCGCGGATAAGAGGAAGTGACGACATCAACTGTGGTGACGACTGGAGAAACGAGCTGAAACACGTCAGGTCAACAGTAATTCCACTAAAAGTGTACGAAGAGAACAAAATATGGATAACTGGTCTGTGGTAATGGTTAGCTGTTAGCTTAAACTAGCTGTACAGTAGAAAGGTCTGCTTATGCTAGCAAAATTAGCGCTTAGCGACGGTGAGTTCAGGTCCTTGAACTCACCGTCGCTTAGCGCTAATTCATAGCGATGGTGAGTTCAAGGACCTGGAGAAGTTCAGAGAATTTACAGTCTGACCATCAGCTGATCTCAGGTCTGAGAAACGTTGTTTTCCTTTAAATTTCAGCTGCTGAGTGAAGAAGTGGATAAAGTGAGTACTTTCACTTCCTGTGTGTGTGTGCGTGTGTGTTTGTGTGTGTTTGTGTACTTGTGTGTGTGTGTGTGTGTGTGTGTTTTTGTGTGTGTGTGTGTGTGTGTACTTGTGTGTGTTTGTGTGTGTATGTTTGTCTGTGTATGTTTGTGTGTGTGTGCGTGCGTGTGTGTGTGTGTGCATGTGTGTGCGTGTGTGCGTGTGCATATGCGTGTGTGTGTGTGTGTACTTGTGTGGGTTTGTGTGTGTGTGTACTCGCTTGTATGTGTGTGTGTGTGCATGTACTCGTGTGTGTGGGTGTACTCGCGTGTGTGTGTGTGCGCCTGTGTGTACTCGCACGTGTTTGTGTGTGTAATCGTGTGCATGTGTGTGTGTGTGTACTCGTGTGTGCATGTACTCGTGCGTGTGTGTGTGTGTGTACTCGTGTGTGCATGTACTTGTGTGTGTGTGTGTGTGTGGGTGTATACTTGTGTGTGTGTCTCCCTTCCTAACGCTCCCCCCTCGTTCCTCCCGTAGGCGGAGCACGAGCTCCGAGTGGCTCAGACGGAGTTTGACCGACAGGCTGAGGTCACCCGGCTGCTGCTGGAGGGAATCGGCAGCACACATGTGAGTCAGTGGCGCCGGTCCAATCAGGATGGGCAGCATGAATCACTGCTGTGTGTTTCTCTGGGTGTCTGGACCAGAACCCAGATGTGTTTGATACCACCACAAAGACGTAAACGTCACCAAGTCGAGCCCTGAGAGGGAAACCAGCCTAACACACAAACGTCTGAAAGAGCAGGGTTGGGGTTTGTGGGACGTCCGGTGGACGTGTGGAGCTCCTCCAGCTCACCTCCTGTTTTCTCTCTTCAGCTCAACCACCTACGCTGCCTGCAGGACTTTGCAGAAGCTCAGACTGTGTTTTACGCTCAGTGTCATCACCACATGCAGGATCTGCAGAGGGAGCTCCACAGGTCGGGACCTCTCGCTGCTCTGGACTGATCCGTTAAGCCCTCTCTGCTGTTCTGTAGCCGTTTGACCTTCTGTATTATGTTTCTATCCAAACTTCCTTCAGGTGTGCAAATGCAGACGGCATCCCCCCACCCTCTGCTGCTGGTGGTTCTGACCCAGCTTCTTCTGCATTCCCATCTGAACCCTTGACCTCTGAAGCTGCTTGTTCCTCTCAGCTGCCAGTCACAGGATCCAGGAAGGCCAAGGTCCTGTACGACTACGATGCCCATGATGCCAGTGAGCTCTCCCTGCTGGCTGACGAGGTTGGTCTGAGTCATGCTCTGATGGGCCCAACCCTCTTGTTCTGGTTTCTGCAGAGTCCAGGCCTCCTCCTGACACCTTTAGGTCCACATGGAGAAATAGCATTTAGCTAAATGGATATTTCCGTTAAGACCAGTTTGAGCGGGGACCAGTGTTTCATTTTGATATAAGGTCTGAGTTTTTCATGCAGGTTGAACATGAAAATAAATGACCTGTGCTTGTATAGCACCTTCTTAGGGTTCTACAACCCCCCAAGGTGCTTTACAACACAGTCAGTCATCCACCCATTCACACACTGGTGGGGATGAGCTACGATGTAGCCACAGCTGCCCTGGGGGCGCCGGTCCGATACTTCTCTTAGAATGCGGTGAACTGACTTTAAGATGGCGTGGGGACTGGTTTTATTTATCTGGATGTTTTGATTTCTGGACGAATCAAAGTTGACAGATTTATAAACGCCACAGAGACTATGCCACGCTTCAGAAAGGAAGTTTCTGATTGGACGAGTAAACAGTGTGTCATGCGTTTACATTACATGTAGCCAGGATGTCTAGTGCAGCTAGATTAAAGTCATATTACTTAGTAAAGCATATTAGTCATTACATCATCATTTCACAGATTGGTCAGCATCATATTATTGACTAACACTTTGTTTGATTAGCTTTATTAAAAATAGAGTTCTTTGATTTATTAAAAGGAAAGAGTCCTTTGTCTTCATTCTTCTGTTGAGCTGGAAAGGAAAAGTTTTAGAAGCAGATGCATGACCTTGAGGCATCTGTGGAGAGAGGGTAAATAACCTTCGGTGGAATAGCTCCTCCATCACTTTACAAGCGTGAGGATTTACGTGAGCTCTGAGTCACGGACGCTGTCACCATCCGGTCGAGTTCAGACACCCAGCAGGATCTGTACATGAGTCGCGGGTCACCCCTCCTGAATCCTTCTGCTGCGTTTCTGAGGATGTGGAGTCCAGCGTCACCGTGATTCAGCACATCACATCTTTATCAGCATGACTTGCGTTTTTCTACTGCTGGGAGTTTAGTCTACGCCCGTTTCCATTCTCATTACGAGGTTCTGGTCCAGCCCCGACTAGAAACAGTCACCATCAGATCCAGTCTGGAAATCTGAGGATAAACGTTTTATTCTCCACTGAAATGATCTTTAGTAAATGTCCTGTTGGACCATCCAGATGTCCCAAATGTCCCAGTCAGCTGTTTTGATGTGATGATGAGCTCGGTTCTATCCCCCCACCCAGGATGACAACACTAGCACCAACGGCTCCACCAGCAGACCGAGTCCTGTTTGTTGTTTTTAGCCCTTCCTCCGCCTCGCACACCCGTCCGGTGCGACTCTGATCATCAGGTCTGGTTCTCCTCCGTCCAGCTTCGCTGCAGCCAGGTGGAAACCTGCTGCAGCGTCGTTCAACTCTCAGTTTATGTTTCTTTGTGATGGAAAACAGAAAATGGTCCTTTTCTGAGCCCAGGTCAAGCTGCAGACCCAGACCTGGTTCCGGAGGTCGGGGGCAGATCCGGGTCACCGGGAACAGAACCGCCTGACTGATTCTAGCGGGTTTCACTGATGCACTCTGGAACCGTTTACTGGAGCGGAAGCTCTTGAATGTTCAGCTGAGCTGAGAGAAATCAGGAAGGTCATGCTTGTTTTTGTTCTCTCTCTCCAGCTGATCTCCGTCTACACGGTACCAGGGATGGACCCGGACTGGCTGATTGGGCAACGGGGGAACGAGAAAGGCAAAGTTCCCGTCACCTACCTGGAACTGCTGAGCTAATTGACCAATCAGCGCTCACACTAATAAAACCCAGTTTGTTCGGTCACGTTCAGGCACATCAGCGAGCTTCAGGTTGTTCCTCTTAGCTGTTAGCATACGTTCTGCATGGTTAGCACCGCCTGCCTTCAGAACATCTGGCTGTGGTGGTTCTGTGGTGTGAACGTATGCTAATGCACATCAGGCAACATCTGGGCTAATTCCAACCATCAGAAGTAGCATCAGCCGCTAAGGAAGCAGCGTATGAAGGACTGAACTGAGAAAACCTAGCTGCTTGCACCATTAGCCACCATGTAGTTAGCATTAGCAGCTAGCCGACACTGCGGTCAGGCTTCTCATTAGATGTGATTTTGTGTTTAAATCCCTCAGTAACTTAGCACCTGGCTACTTGTCTGAGCTCATTCACCCTTATGTCCCTACAAGATCCCTCCGATCAGCCGACCAGCACCTCCTACATGTCCCTAGCTCCCGCTGTAAATCCCGCGGGGAGCGCGCCTTTTCGGTTTGTGCACCGAAGCTCTGGAACCACTCGCCCCTCCTGATCAGACTCTCTTCCTCTCTTTCCCTTTTTAAGTCTCGTTTAAAAACTCACTTTTATTCGTTGGCTTTTAATTCAGTCTAACTTATTTTCTTTCTCCTTTTCTTTTCGAGTTGGATTACTCGATTTTAATGGTTTTAGTTTTTATTTTTGATTGTTTTTATTGTGTGTTTTTGTTCAGCACTTTGGTCGGCTCTCATGCCGTGTTTAAATGTGCTATGCAAATAAACTTGATATGGTATGGTGACTCCTAAGTGGGAACGACATCACACCTGCTGCAGCCAGAAAAGCAGTGGCGTTAGCAGAGTTAGCTAGCTGGTGCGCTCACTAACCAGGCTTATTAGCATCTAGTTTCTCTGAGTGTGTGTTCAAATCCAGGGGCTGCATCCTTCCACGTATGCATTTTAGACCGATGACATCACAGCGTCACATTTATTCCAGATCCAGATGTTCATGTTCCTGACGAGACTCGGCTGAAGAACCGGATCCACGGGCTGAGGGAGCAATCAGAACCAGACTAAAGGGACCTGAGACGAACGTTTCCAGCAGATCCAATCAGAGGCCATGATGCGTGAGAACTACCTGGCTCGGTGGAGAACCTGCTCATCACATCACGTGATGTCAGACCCTTTGAGGCGCTGCTTCTGGGGGGTTGTTTTTATCTTGTTGTGGGCGGAGCCTGTCCAGATGTGGTGTGTGAGTCACAGCCGACTCATTCCCGAGGTGTCCATGAAGGAGCCTAAATAGAGAGGAAGAAAGTGGGAAGAGCTTTGGATTCCTCGAGGAAAGAAGAACTTTTCTGTCCCATCTAGAAAAAACCAACATGCACAGCTGAGGAGAATCGTTTGTTTCGTCAGACTTTCAGCTTTTGACCGATTAATGTCTCATGTCGGGTAACTTTCATCATCCAGGACGACCTGGACTGGTTCTGGTTCCACACGGGACCAGGACGCCTGGACATCCCGTCTTATTGGTCGTTGTTCCGAGGTTTTTGCTGTTTTAACAGGAATCATGACTGAACTCGTCTTCCTCCTGAGGCGTGGCGCTGACCTCTTGGTTTAAAACGATCCGACAGCTTCTGTTTTCTTCTATGAATTCTGCGTGTTTTTGCTTTGCCACGTTTACGTGTTGTCCACTCCGCGTGTCTGAGTGGAGTCGTGTTCTCGTCGTTCTCCCCTTTGCTTTTGGGCTGGAGTGGAATAAAGCACGCACGTGTGAACGCCATGTTTGTGTCTTCTGTCTGCAGTCAGCCATGGTGACCAGATTCATCAGTGGTGGCACTGAACCGTCCAGATCACTGAGAGGACTTCTGACCAATAGTCGTCTCACCGGGACTCGGCAACTGGAGCAAATATGGAGAAATTCTAAAAGTGTGTTTTGGATTGACACAGATGGGTTTTCTACGTGGTCCCGCGTTGCCACGCCTCTCTACTTTGACTCAGAAACCAGACATGAGCTCCAGACGAACCTGTGACTGTTTTATGTGGAAACGTGTTGGATAAACTCTTTAGGCAGGTTTAACACAACATCATCGGCTGTTGTGGTTTAGAGCAAGTTGAGGAGTAATTTCATTTAAAAATCGACCTCACCAGAAATGCCACATGGGCCAGAGCTCCCTCTGATCATGCAGCACCCACAGGTGCAGTCACTCAGAGCAATGGTGTAGTAGAGGGGCGGGGAAATCCTAAGCACCAATCAGCTGGTTGCACTGGCACAGCAGCTATTGTTTACTCACAAGATGGATGCTTTTCCCCCCCATCGGCGGGGTCGTACCGTCTGGGTACAAAACACCCTGGTGCGCATGTTTCAGGATCTTGGAGATTGCCAGATCAGATGACAGGACTTCCTGATATTTGGATGTCTGTACTCTGATTGGCTAAAAGCAACATGACTCTACCACTGACTCTGTCCGCTCATTGATGTTTAATCTCCACAAATAATACAAGCCTGGAGGAGTTCTAACTTGTGGTGCAGTTGCTAATGCTAACGGGTAGCTTCTGCTAGTTGGGACTGATGTCCCACTTTGTGCGGGACAGTCGCACATTTTTCATTACTTTTCATGCGTCCTGCAGATTAAAAGTCTGTTATTGACTTTCTCCTGTTCGGTGTTTCATAAACTGTGTGGAGAAAGCTGCAGCAGCTGCTGCCAATCAAACTAGGAGGCGGGACTTAACGCAGGTCTGGTCCATCAGGACATATGGAGCATGTTCACGGACCACCAAACAGAAGTGGCAGTGAGCACAGAGGCCAGATCTAGATGAGCGCTGTGGAGAAATGCTGTTCAAATAAAGACTCGTGGGTTCTTTGTGTTCAAAGACTCTGATGTATCTGAGTCATTTTTAGTGTCCCGTATGAAACGGTGGAGACGATCCGAGACGGGTTCATGCTAAAACCCAAAAGAGGTTCTAACATAATAACCATTAAAACATGGTTTCTCACCTTTGAGATGAAGCAGTCGTAGTTGAACACCCCTCTGCAGCTTCTGTACCGTTACCCACCCACAACCCCATTCAGACAGGGTCCTGCCCACGGCATAGAAGAGGTCACCGTCCAAAAGCCAAAACATAAAAGTGAGTTTTCAGTCCAGACTTGAAAACCGAGGCTGTTGAAGACTCGTGAGAGGGAGAGCATACACAAAAGCTCGCTAACTCTTGCTTTATAGTTCATTTTGGGAACACAGAGCAGCAAGCGGTCAGCTGATCTTAGGGGGCGCACCGGCACATAGGGTATAAGCAGCTCTGATAAATGGTAAATGGCCTGTATTTGATATAGCGCCTTCTAGAGTCCTGGAACCCCCCCAAGGCGCTTTACAACACAACCAGTCTTTCACCCATTCACACACTGGTGGTGATGAGCTACGATGTAGCCACAGCTGCCCTGGGGCGCACTGACGGAGCCGAGGCTGCCTAACAATGGCGCCACCGGTCCCTCCGACCACCACCAGCAGGCAACGTGGGTTAAGTGTCTTGCCCAAGGACACCATGACAGCGACAGACTGAGCGGGGCTCGAACCTGCAACCTTCCGATTACAGGGCGAGCACTTAACTCCTGTGCCACCGTCGCCCAACGGGTGGGGGTAGGGGGGTGCTAGGCCATTCAACGTCTTGTAGGCAAATAACAAAACCCTAACCCTGAAAGTCATCGGCTGCCAGTGGAGATGAGCCAAAACCGGAGTAATGTGACTGCATCTACTGTGTTGGTTAGAAACCTAGCTGCAGCATTTTAAACAGTCTGCAGCTGGTTTAATGCTGAAGCAGGAGCACCAATAAGTGGTGAGTTTGCGTAATCCAGGCAAGACGTGATAAAAGCGTGTATTACAGGCTCCAAACGAGGACGTTTCAGGACCGGTTTGAGGCGTACAAGGCGGCGCCGTTGGAAAAAACTGACTTAACTGCGTTTATTTGCGGCACCGTCGAGAGTCCTGCATCTTGTTTTAGGTCGAGACTAGCGACACACTTCTGGAGTTCACTAAACGGAGGACTGAGGGTGGATGATGCATGTGAAAGGTGCTTGGAGAGTATTGACTCTTTGCAGCTTTCAAGCATAGGACGTTTGCAGCCAGCCACTCTTTAGTTGTGCAGTTCCTGTTTTCCCAGCTGATATTTATAACATCGTCATCAAGGCTACTGCGAAGGGTCGGGTGTCGTCCCGCACCAGTGCGTTGAGCCTTCCAGGTGTACCAGTTGTTTCCAGTGCTGGTGGTTTTGTGCCTGCTGCTCTGCATTCGCTACGGCAACTCCGAACTGTTGGAAGTTGCCCGCAACGACACTGAGCCATCGGGTGCCGGGTTTACCTCGTGGTCGTCTCCAGCCTGCGGCCCTCGGGTCAAACTGCAGAATGGCTCTGGTAGGATGGTTAAAAGAAAGATGGATGACATGATATTTATAGTTAATACATATTTTATTGGACAACATTTAACTTATATTTCATTCACATTTTAAGTTTTTATTCAAATCCCTCATCCTGGTCAAAATAACTTATCTAAATACATCCCCACGTGATCAGTAGAATGGAAATATTTCAGTAACACAGTTTTTTGGGCTGCATGGTGGCGCAGTTGCTAGCACTGTTGCCTCGCAGCACGAAGGTTGCAGGTTCGAAACTCGGCTGCGGCCTTTCTGCGTGGAGTTGCATGTTCTCCCCATGCATGCGTGGGTTTCCTCCGGGTACTCCGGTTTCCCCCACAGATCACAACATGCCCTACAGGTTATAAATTGTAAGTCACTTTGGATAAAAGCGTCTGCCAAATAAATAAACATAAACATATGCAGCCAGAGCAAATAACCCTAGCTACTACATGTCCTGCTGTATCTTCCCTTGTCAGGAGTCTGAGTCTGCACAACTCAGCACTTTAATCAGATGACTTCATCAGCTGAGCGCAGCTTCATCGGATAATAAAGATGAACAGTAGCATTCTTTCCCCAAGGCCCTTCCCAAGAGAACTGCTTTAGATAAACTTTATTCCCAGAAGAAAAGAAGATTTCATAATTAAAAGTATTCCTTGTAATTCAAAATAGTCATTGAATGAACTTTTGCTATATTGAATTATAAGCAATGAAATGTCTCATTAATGTGCTCAATGTTTTAGTAATGTTCACAGGATGAGGTCATCACACACCAGACAAGAAGTGTTACGTCCCCCCTTTTGTCTAGGAGTGATGAGGGGAGAATACAGTGTAAAATAAAGCAATGTTAAATGAAAGGATAAGTAAGGAGGGCTGGTGTGTCAGGTAAATGAGTGACTGGAGGAAGAGTTACGAAATGGTTTAAAAGATTTATTTACACAAAGGTTGGATTTAAGATGATTTACAAGTTAAACCAAATAAACTCCCTCCGCTAAAATAGGGAGTGTGCAAAACAATAACCAGCTTAAAGCGCTCTCTAACCAGAGAGAGGAGAGAATAAAGAAAAATGGGGCAATATACTGATCTTAACTAAACCAACCACCGAAGGACCAAAAAACCAAAATGACCCGCAATTACCATAACTGAACTCGAATTCCCCTGAGCTACAATCCTCAAAGTCAAAACACAAAGACTAACTAAGGCCCTGTCCACACGTAGCCGGGGATCTGCCAAAACGTAGATATTTTTCTACGTTTTGGCCTGTCATCCACACGAAAACGGAGTTTTTCACACGAAAACGGATCTTTTTAAAAACTCCGGCCAAAGTGAAGATCTGCGTTTTCTCCGTTTTGGGTGTCTGCGTGTGGACAGACAAAACCGGAGTTTTAAGGTCCGCAACGTCTTTTTCCGCGACAAAAAAATGCTGACATCACGTGTGCGACCTGTGTTTACACTAGCCGACAGCATGGATGCCCTCAGAGCTGCGCTCGCTTTATCAACTGTCCAAGCGCTTTTTGCTTGTTTGTTTTTGCAAGAGGAATTACTGCTCCTTGCGGAAGACCACAGACGAAGGACGAGGTTAAGAACGGGGGAAGTACTGCCGCCTACAGGTCTGGCATGTCCTTAATGACGTATTTATCCGGGTACGTGTGGACAGAGTTTTTTTTTTAACGAGGTGGTGTGGATGCAAGTTTTTGGAGGGGCGGATATTCGTTTTTAAAAAACCCAGCTACGTGTGGACTAGGCCTAAAACTGAGGATAGGAGATTCAGAACACCAAACGGGTGGCAAAAAGGCAAATTAGCTGTAGCAAAACTGGGGCACTAAGTAGTTAATCAAACACCCCAGGCATGGAGATCACAGTCTGGTCACCTACACAACAGAGTTTTCTAAAGAGATAACAGCTTTAACGCTCTCGTCTCCCCTGTCACTGTCTCCCCGAGTGAAGAAAAGGGGAGGCTTACAAAGGTTCCAGGTGCAGCTGTCCTTCATCACTCTCTCTGCTGGTCTCTAGTGGTGGATAGCAGGACTTCAGGACTGGAGGCCTGCAGCAAGAAGAACACCAGGGCAAAGCAGAGAGCAGAACCTCTGGGTTCGTCACAAGAAGTAAAATTAAGAGCGCATGACACATAACTAACCTAGACTCAGAGACTCAGCGTCTCAGAGCGTGTGTGTGTGAGATTCTTGGTAAGTTGGTCATAGATAACAGCGGGTACATAAACCAGCCGCTCTGCTTTCTCGGGAGTCGAGAGAGAAAGTTAAAGACTGGCCGTCTCTTAGCAGATCTCTAGCTCAGAAAGATTTTGACACACTGTCAAAACCTTAAACCTTTTTCGCACCTGCGAAGCTGAACAACAAGTTAGTTTCCTGCAGAACAAAGCTGATTTTACAAAACTCCTTCAGTTATTTTAAGACGCGTGGTTTCCATCCATCTGTCGTGACCCGGGAGACATCTCTGGACTGAAAGGTGGTACCTCGGTACTCTACAGCCCTCCGGTGCCAGCGGTCATCCGACCCCTCTCCCTTTCGGATCCTCAAGGGGGTCTCCGAATCCGGGTAATGTAGACACACAGATGGCGTCTGAATGTGGTTCTGATAATAACATCTTTCTAGCTTATTTGCAAACCAAATTCTTTCCACTCAGAACTCAGCTCTGAGAAACGGAGATTCTGAATGCAGTAGATTCACACATAGGTTCCAGACAACCATCTTTTAGTTCCATCCACTCACGGGATAATAGTTTAAACCATTTGTCAAGTCTTAATTGTTTGTAAAATAAATTCTTATTTGTTTGCAAACACTGACTGGTTCTTGAATCATAAACAAAGTGTGAACGATCCCTTAATAATTAAAAGAATCCTAGAAGCTTCTAATTAATCATCCTAAGACCAAGCAAGGTGATATTCTATAATTAATAGAGTATTACAGCTATCGGTCACAAGTAATGAGAATAGGAATAAATAGCTTTTAAGCAATTTATTAAGCCCACATTACTCTATTATTTCCCATTACAGTGCTATAGGCTTAGACTGCTGGAGGACACACTGACCACTTTCCACACTCGACTACTTTCTTCTACAATCTGCTCTTTAACTGTATTATTTCCTGCTATTTCAGCTGTTAACTTTATTTTTACTCTTAAGTGTTTTTCTCCCCAGAAGAAGCTACAATGATGTTCTGCTGAGCTGTGGTGGCCTCATGGAGGGGGCCATCGACTAGCACACTGCTGCTAACCACCTAAACTTTCTCCCTCTCCGGTTAATAACTTTTTACTTCCTTGACGTTGGATGTGCTACTACTAGTTTACCCGTTTAATTATAGATCCACTAGAATAAATACAATAAAGTTTATCTCTCACCTAATAGAATATTTACTAAGAAATCACAATGTAACCTGTGTGTGTGTGTGTGTGTGTGTGTGTGTGTGTGTGTGTGTGTGTGTGTGTGTGTGTGTGTGTGTGTGTGTGTGTGTGTGTGTGTACCTCACCCCTGCCACGTGGACCTCAAGGGATTAACCATCAATCCTGCTCAATGGTCAACTTTCCTCGCGGGGTCACCCATTAGGACAGTGGGAGGGTTAATAAACTTGAACTGAATGGGATTCGGGTTGTTCTCTGTTGTTGTTTTGCATCATGAAGGTTTGGATAGCAGCTAAACATCTTAAACCAACAGATCTGCTGCAGATCACAAACAGAAGAAACACGTTAGTGGAAACTGTTTTTTCGTGGAAACACCAGCTGTGATGTTTGGATTCTGTTCGGGTTTTCCTCATCAATTTTCCCTCAGCCAACCAGTCTTTATCCATACGCATCTGCCTTCCAGAACTCACCCACCTGTTCCTCTTGATAAGAATCACTTGTCTGAATTTTACATTAACATCACTATTTATCTGATGCAACTTAAACTCAGCAGATGTTCATAAATGTTGGCCCCGTCTTACACCGATCGAGTCATCATTTCATCACTTTTAAGCACCGTGGAGGAATCCAGTTTCTGCAACCACCTCCCACGTCTCCTCTCTTCTGCCTCAGGCTGCTGTCATGTCATCATGAGAGAAATTATCTTTCCAGTGAAACTTCAGAGGCAGTTAGGCTAAAAATAGCCTGGATGGGCAGTGTCATGCTGTGTCAGGAAGTTGGCTCCCTGGTTTAATTCTCATTTACGAACTTTAAAACAAAACTCTAGAAACTTGGAGAGAACATGGCGCTCTACACACCAGGAGGACTCCTACTTATCCTGGAAAAATAGTCTTGTGCTTTATAAAAATAAGCTTCGACAAACTAGAACTGCTTATTTCTCAGCATTAATTGAGGAGAATAAGCATAATTCTAAATTTCTTTTCAGTACAGTTGCTAAACTTACACAGAATCATAGCTCTGAGCCATCGATTCCCTTGGCCCTCAGCAGCAACGACTTTATGGGATTTTTCACAAGTAAAATTAATTCTATTAGAAACAAAATCTTTAGCATCCTCCCTAATGCAATTTCTTCTTCCTCAGTAAGTGAGGCAGCATCAGAGGTGACTGTAGAACCTCATCTGTGCTTGATCCGAAGGAATTTCGGTCTGGTTTTAGAGAGTATCACAGCACTGAAACTGCATTAGTGAGAGTTACAAATGATATTCTCATGGCCTCAGATAGAAATCTTGTGTCTGTTCTAGTCTTGTTAGATCTCAGTGCTGCCTTTGACACAGTTGATCATGTAGCGTCACTGAATGGCCTGATTCTTGACCCTCAGGTCAGACACACAGCCTGGGTCACGTTGACAGTGTTTCTTTCACAGGAGACTGAATGTCTGTCTACCACCCCTTTAATCTGACTGCCTTTATCTGACTGCTGTTCCATCTGCAAGACGAAGGACACTTCAAGATTTAAAAGAATCAATTTAATAAACTCTTTTTACTGTCTATAACAATGTTCATAAATAATCATCATGGTTAATTATAACTGTTTAATTACTGAAACAAATTATAATTCTTTGGTTACTAATAATAATTATTTATGCTCATCAGTAATGTTTAACTATGACAAGATCATCTGCACTTATACACAATCATACAGGACACAGTAAATCAGGTTAAGGTTAACTGCACTCACATGATTCTTTTCTCATCCACGAGAACTTTCTATTTTCAGGGAGGGCGTGTTTCTGATGTATGCTAAATCTTCCTGTCTAAACCTGATTCGTAGACCAGGTAATGCCCATCTTATAAAACAGAACTCTTGGCATTTAGCGAGTGAGTTCTAGAGAAGTGGGACGGCCGCCCACACGCTCTTTAACCAACAAGAGATTTCTGTCACGCTGGCAGAATTGCTACGACACAACAAACGACACCTGCAGAACAAAGCTGACGCAAACTCCTTCAGAGTTATTTTTGAGACGCAACCAGTTTCATCAGTCGTGGTGACCCAGAGACATCTCAGGACTGACTTGGTCGCCCTAAGGTGCTTCTACCCACGTCGTGCTTGGGATTATCATCTCCTCCTGACATCTCGGATCCAAAAGGGGGTCTCCTAACTGAGTGAGGTAGACACTTCCAACAGATTACGTCTGAATGTTGTTTGATAACAACAACTTAGTTAGTTGCAACCAAATTCCTTTTCACCCAGAACGCGCTCTCCTTCAAGATACACGTGCTGAGACATCACGCATTCACCAAGATCATTACTGGGCTGGCCCTGTTATAAACCTTCTACACCCCTGCTTAGTAGACTTAATGAAGTATTTTAAGTCAGTATAAAAATGACTGACACACAAATTTAGATATTTGGCATTACTGACCAATATCTTTGATTTAATTTATTTGTTAAGAACATCAAGATGCATTACAGTGAACATTATAATAAAGTACATGTTTCTAGGTTTCTAGGTTTTTCAGTAAAATCAGAACATTAATATTTAAGTGCATGAATTAATACATCTGAACTCATGCAGTAGGAACTAGGAAATATGAAATACTAGAACCATTTTATTTTAATTTGATTAAACTGATTTTTTCCTAACGTTGTTGGAATTTTCCCCACACACACTTAAACAAAACAAGGTTGACTGAGGTGTGTGTGTGTGTGAGAGAGAGAGAGAGAGAGAGAGAGAGAGAGAGAGAGAGAGAGAGAGAGTTAAAATAATTTTAAAAAACCCCGACCGGAGCGGAGGCAGTGACCGACGCAGCACGAGCCGTTTTCAGCTCTGTCTTGTCAAATGCAAAAAGTAACATTAAATATTCAACCGAAAAGGAGACGAGCTGAAGAAAACCTAGGGAGTGTGTGTGTGTGTGTGTGTGTGTGTGTGTGTGTGTGTGTGTGCAGTTTTGTGTGTAGGGAGGGGTGGGCACTCTATGTGACTGGCCAATCACAGAGCGTGAAGACAGTCAGTTACCCAGTGAGGATTTTCCTTCAGCACGATTACAGACATTTACGAGTTTTACACTCGTTTCATGCTCGTATTCGTCAACAATGCTTTATCCGTACCGGATACTCGTCTGAAATGAGTATCCGGCTCATCCCTAGCTGGAACCACCCTGCCCTGCCTCCTCCTCCTCCTTGCTGCCTGCCGGCTGTGATCACGAGCAACAACCGAGTAGTTCCCGCTGCTTCTTCGGGAAACGGCTCTAAATAAATAAATAAATAAATAAAGTAAGAAATAAGTCAATAAAACTGATCTTGCAGGCGTGGCGCTGGGATTGCTACGTCTGTGTAAGGGAAACACTGCACATTATAAACAACCTGATTCATATTAGCATCATTTACAGTCACAGCCAACTGTGAGCAGCTGAGCCCAGCAGATGTTTCTGACCTTCTCATTGTTAAAATATGTAACGGTATGACATGACTGTTTTCCACCAAAAGTCTTTTCCCCCTCTCCTCTGACACAGAACTAGTCTGCATGAGATACGGCCTCAATGTCTCATGTATTTGCTTCTAACTTGCTTCTTTCCAGCTCAAGAGAAGAATGAAGAATGGACTCTCTCCTTTTAATAAATCAAAGAACTCTATTTTAATAAAGCTAATCAAACAAAGTGTTAGTCAATAATAAGATGTGACCGATCTGTGAAATCAAAATATTAATTACTTTATTATAATCCTATAGAATATAATAAGTAATATGACTTTAAATGTTTCCACTAGGACTGATCTCACGTAGCGTTAAGACATGACACATTGCTTTACTGATCCAATCAGAATCTGCCAGATCTGACGGAGGCGTGGTTTTGGTGGTGTTTGGTAAATCTGTCATCTTTTCATTCGACCATAAACCAAAACATCCGAAGTATAAAACTATGCCCACGCCATCTTTAACGCCTGTTCAAAGTGTTCTAGAGAAGTTGTCGGAGTGGCCAATCCGTAACTTTCCTCTTCAGCCAAAAGAACCAATGACAAGCTGGATAAAATCTGTTGCTGTTCCAACTGCTGCAACGGTTCCTTTCAGAATAAAAGCTGAACCATCACGACCCAGTTTGGGGTCTCACTAAATGCCAACAAAACCGCCGTGACCCGGAAGTATCTCACAGACTGGTCTGGTCAGCAACCGCTGCTTTTCCTACCGGCTTCGGTTCCAGAGAGGGTCCAGCTGGACCTCGACATTCCTGATCTAACGGGGACTTCCACTAAGGGTATGTAGGCTGACGGAATGGCGTCGAATGTGTTTATGAATCTCCTAACCAAAGCTTAGTGCGAAGACATCACCTTCATTTCCCACCAGAATTAATCGCTTCTTCGGATTTGCTGGTTCTGAGCAACATTACACATCACACCATTCTCCGTCTCATTCACCTTAGTTACACCATACATTTAGTGTTAAAGTCAGTCTAGTTTAATTTGTTTAGTAATAAATCTTTAAACTTTTAAACTCGACTCTCTCTCTTCTGTTGCCTCTGAGTGAATACGAAGCTGTTATCTAATCCCTGCAAGAAAAAGATCCAATCTTCCGGTTAAAATAACCCAACAGATCCATAAGGTTGATTTCATATTTCCCATGGAATCCTACGTCTTATGGCTTATTAAATAACACGTCATTTAAATCATTACAGAATGGCGAGCCTAAATGATCTCAAAGTCTTAACTTGCACCAAAGTTGTCCGGCTAATTCTTCAAAGCATCGGACAGAAAACCATCTACATGTAAAACAAGAGTTTAGTCCTCTCCGAACACCAGCTGGACACTCACAAAGACTCGCTACAGATGAAACACGCCGAACTGCGAGGCGGTGACCATGTGGGAGCCTTTTATCAGGAAAACGCTCAGAAGATCTTCCTTCTCTAGTTCGAAGAGTTCTCCCACAAAGACGTTGTGGAAGCCAAAGTCGGAGCAGTCCCATCGGTCCTTGGCCTCCAGCAGCGGTTGTTTGTTCGGGTAGTCTCTGGACAGGAGCTGCAGCTGCACGGCGAAGGCCTGGGACGCGAAGCTGCTCCTGTCGTCGCACACCAGGGTGAAACGGATGTAGACAAAGTAAAATCCTTTCCCAGGTATCACAATGGAGTCTGTTTCCTTGTCGTAGCTTTTGATGGAGTTTGAACTTTCCCAGCTGAGGACTGAGTCGTTTTCCACCGTTGTGAGGTTTGCTCCTGCAGGAAGAAACAGGTGGAGTTATGACACATCAGAGGAAGGGAGGAATTCCGCTCCTCCTACGGGAATCATCTTAGCTGTAGGAGTTCAGTGTGTCTGGAAGAATTATGCTGAGAAGCATCTCCGAGTCCCGTGATGGTTTAACCCCGGAGTGTCCATCAAAGTTCTCCCGTCTGGGTCCTACTGTACCTGCACAGGTAAACAACCTGCTTCTGTTGGGCTGGTTGGATGAATGTTAGCTAAGTATTCCCTTCAAGTCTTTCTCTGTATTTTTGAAACGTTTGAGGAGCGTCCATATTTTGAAGATATGAGCCAAAGGTGAAAGTCCAGGGTTAGGGGTCAGGGTTAGGTAACGTGGTTACCAAAAGCCTTTAGGTGTGTTCGGGTTAGGGCTAAATGAACTTGTTCTGGAGCTGCAGCCGAGGGCCCTAATCGGCCCGCGGGCCACAATTTGATCACCCCTGATGGAAACACAACAGCCTGAGGAGGTGACTGACTGAACTTCACAGCCCTTTTAGTCGTTAGGAGGAGCTGGATAAACACGGATGAAAGTCGGAGAACTTACGGAGGAAAATCCTCAGCGGCGGCTGGATTCCACCGTTTTCTGTGGATGGAAGGAGGAGATGAGATCAGAGGTCTGCTGGATGGATGAGTGCGGGTAGAACATGAAGGTCCTGACCTACCTGACGGACACTGTCTCTGCTGCCAGAAGGCTTTTCCAAGCTCAGGAGATCTCTGTGGATGAAGGAGTCACATGGTTGATTGCAAGGCAGCCATGCAAAAGCCTCTGAGGAACCTGGTTCACTCAGATGTTAATAAAACCAAACGTGAGTCTCCTGTTCTCCTCCTGCAGGTTCTGGCTCAACACGTGGAGTCGTGATGGGGCCGAGTCGGGGTCTAGCTGTGGGTTTAGCATCCTCACAGCTGCCAGCAGCTCAGGATCAAACCAGGTGAATGATTTAAAACAGGATCAGAAGCAGGATCTCACCTCCTGTGAACCAGAAGTGTTGGTGTAGAAGAAGAAAGCAGCACAGCTGAGCATCAGGAGCAGGGAGATGAGCCGCAGCCTGGCTTCCTGTCGCTTCATGTCCTGGCAGTGACGGATGAGGATGAGAGCAGACTCCTCATGGTTCAGTCCCATTCCAACAACCGTGCGCTCAGCTGGTTGGCTCCAGTCCCTCAGAGCCATTCTCTCCCTCTCTGGGTGTGTGGACATGTCTGCATCTGGATCTGGTTCTGGAAATAACTGAACTGATTCAGCTTTAATAGAACTGATGACGTGGAGAGAAACACCCACACGACCTCAGCCAGACAGGGAGGAGGAGCCAAGAGGAGTTCTGACACACCAGAACCCAGGGTAACAGAACCCGGGGCCCAGAACCCAGGGAACCAGAACCCAGGGAACCAGAACCCAGGGTAACAGAACCCGGGGCCCAGAACCCAGGGAACCAGAACCCAGGGGACTAGAACAAAGGGGACCAGAGCCCAGGGACCAGAACCCAGGATATCTGAACAGAACCCAGTAAATCCTGAGGTATCCCATAATTCCTTGCAGCGGAATGTCTCAGCCGGTGAAAAAGCCTTTTTCTTCTCAGCCAACTTTTTTAATCGAGTTTGATGTCATACCGTTTTGGTTTCACACATCACAGGACTTATTCCTGAACCAAAACTCATCCGAGTTATTTCCTGTTGAGGTCAGAGGAAAACTGTTTAATCGTTTCAATTTGTTTAAAGAAACTTTAATCTTTTATTTCTTTTTGAACGTTTGATTTCTGAAGCAACATTTAGACTCAAAACAGTCATTTCTGTTCCTTATTTGTTTATTTGTTCAAATGTGAGATGGACATTAGACTCTAGTGGCAAACATGTTTAGTCTTTCCTGTGTTTTTATTTCTGCTCCACAAAAACATGCTTATTTATTTTCCTCTTTTTCTCCACAATTGTTTATTGAGTTTAGTTATTTTTGTTTAGTTTGTTAAAGAAAACAAATCTGTAAAGAATCACACGACCAACAAAACAGCTGTTTTGTTTTTGATAGTGAGTCATCTTCTACCCGGTGCCACCTGCCGACCCTCTGAAGCCAGACGGCGCCCTCTGCAGCCCAAACGCTGGTAGGAACCAGAACCCAAAGCTTTTGTTGTCTCTGCACAGGGGCGTCGCTAGGATTGAGAGATCGGGGGTCTTAGCCCCAGGAGCCTGATGTTGAGCTTAGTTCTAAATCCTATTCAAATCTGACTAAAAAACAACGTGCTTGTGGAAAGATCTCCCCCAGATGTGATCATGCGCCCTGGCTACTCGGCCACGGGGATTTCCACGCATGACTCTCACCCGGGAGTCTGGAGATCGAATCCCACCTGGGCCCTTGTTTCTCCATCTTGCCACACCTAGAAAAAGGTTGTCATGGTCTGCGTCTGTCCCCTCCTTTATGTGTCTCCTGATGTGTCTCCATCCTCTCTAGTTTCCCTTCTGCGTCTCATAGCGCCCTCATGTGTCCTTTGTCTGCGTCTCTATATTGTGTCTTCTGTTTGTAGGCCTTTTTATCATTCCCTCGGGTCCGGTGTTCATTTAGTTATCCTCTGTCCCTCCAGTTGCAGCTCCAGCCTCTTGTTCCCCAGCCCAGTATATGTGTGTGTGAGTTATTTATGTCTGTGTGTGTGTGTGTGTGTGTGTGTGTGTGTGTGTGTGTGTGTGTGTTAGTCCTTCCCGCAGCCTTAGTTTGGATTTGTAGTTTTAGGTTTATCTGTCCTTCTTTGGTTCTGTTTCCCCATTTAGGTAATTATTGTCACCTGCCTTCCCTCCAGCCCTCACTCCACACACCTGCTTCCTGTTCCCTTAATTACTCCTCCCTGTTGTTTAAGCCCCGTCTTGTCTTTGTCTTGTGTCGGTCCATTGTTTGTAGTTCTGTCAGTCTTGTTTCTCTGTGTATAAACCAGAGTTTTTGGATTTCCAGATCTTTATCTGGTTTTTGGATTTTGGCTCACAGCCTTGGATTTACTTTATTTTTTGGCTCTCCCTTTAAATAAAGGATTTTACTTAACCTTCATCCCTGCCTCATGTCATCATGGGTACTGCATATTTGGGTCCTCCAACATCATATCGTGACACCGGTATGCTGAAAGGTTATAATAAGAAGTGGCAACGGTACTGGTAGTGACCCAACGCACTGCTCTCTGTCCCTAAAGGATATGAGTCTGATGATCTGATCATCATGATCAGTTCCTGACAGCCGCAGTTTCTCCCTCCCCAACCCACCCCGCGCACCCAGCATTGTGATAATTAGACTGGCCCAAAACCTCCACCAGAACCAGGTTCTCCAACATGATCACACACAGGCCAGCCTGAACATGCATCTGTGGCCTTTCTGCTCTACCTTTCCTGGCTCGTCTCGGTCCATTCTGCCTCTGGGCCAAAGGTGCGGTGGTTCTGTAGCGCGCCCTGGGTGGGGGTGGTTCTGTAGCACGCTCTGGGTGGGGGTGGTTCAGTAGCGCACTCTACAGTGGGGGGTGGTTCAGTAGCGCACTCTGCAATGGGGGGTGGTTCTGTAGAGCGCTCTAGGGTGGGGGTGGTTCTGTAGTGCTCTGGGGTGGGGGGTAGTTTGGTAGAGCACTCTGCGTTGGGGGGTGGTTTTGTAGCGCGCTCTGGGGTGGGGGGGCGGTTCGGTAGCACACTCTACGGTGGGGGGTGTTTCAGTAGAGCACTCTGCGGTGGTTCTGTAGCACTCTCTGGGTGGGGGTGGTTCGGTAGCACGCTCTGGGGTGGTGTTGTAACGCGCTCTGGGGTGGGGGGTGGTTCTGTAGCACACTCTGGGGTGGGGGTGGTTTTGTAGCGCATTCTGGGGTGGGGTGCCCAATTGGCTCCGTTTGTGTGAGCACCAGGAGAGCAGATGCCCTGATGAGCGGCATGATGGATCGTTGATTAGATATTATGCAGTCGGGACCGTCGGGCCAGATTAACGGGTGTGATCATTGTGTTGAGTGTGTAACATCTGCACAAATTTTAAAATAAAAAACATTTTAACTGGGGGAAAAAAAACCTAACTAAAATAATGGGGGGGGGGGGGGGGGGGGGGGGGGGGGGGGGGGGCTTATCACTGTTGAAGGGGGGGTTGAAGCCCCCCTAAAATGGGCCTAGCGATGTCTCTGCATGTGAACGCTCAGATGGTGTTTGGACAAATTAAATATGAACTAAGAAAAGGTCAAAATGTTTAATATTTTACATTTTTTGGATGTGTAGCAGAAACATGGTGTACATGTATTCATGGAACATTTTTTTATTAGTTTGAATTTGTGGACATCTGAAGCAGGAGAGATTTTTAATCAGCTCCCAAAGGGAACCTCATCTACATTCACATGATCTGGAATCAACGCCTGCTGAGTGGATATGAGCCCAGCTATCATGGTTTTGATCATCTGTTCCCTCGCCTCCTCCCGTTGCACCCATAGACTGTACATACTGGACAATTCGATTCCATAGCCTTCAATAACACGTTATCTGTCCATAATGGGAGGTGTCCACCACCGCCATTTTGACCGTGTCACAGGTTCCGTCCAGCCCAGACAATTCCATAAAAGGGAAGAGAGGAGGCGCTGAGGGTGGGGCTGTAAGGCTGGGATCGAGTGACGAACTAGCTACGAGCTAACCTGAAGCTAACCCTGGCTAACCCAAAGCTAAAGCGGAGGTGGGAGCCGAGCTAACGGATGTAGCCACCTAGCTTCAATTCAACTGGAGCTACCTGGAACACCCAACGACCTGACCCTCACACGGAGTTTAGGTGGAGGTTTTCTGCGCCTGTTCGTGAGAAGTACCTGTATTAAAAAAGTTTTAAACCGGTAAGTTTATAATTTATTTCTGTAATGAATACATTTTGCTTTGAGCAAGTTTCCAGTACAGTTTTTTTCGGCGCTATCACTCCTGAGTCGCACCAGCCATTAAATGTATCATGAAGAAGAGAAAATATATTTAAGCTCTTATTTTGGGGGGACATTTTATTATCTTTCTTACAAAATCTGAGACCAAGCGTTTCACATTGCAACACAAGCACCGGTAACCATAACAGAATGAACAACAGCCAGCAGAGGAGAGGATGGCGGTGTTTCAAACACTCCCGGCCGGCGAGGAGAGCTCATTCCTGGGCTGGAGCCGGCCCTCAGCACCCCGCCACAGGCTCTAACAGATGCTGGCGGTGTTTGAAACCCTTCCAGCGGGACAGGGGAACTCATTCTTGGGCGGGTCGGAGTCGGCCCGCAGCAGCGCGGTGTAGCCTACATATTTTGTTATATAAGTCGCTCCGGAGTATAAGTAGCAGGACCAGCCAGAATATGTAAAAAAGTGCGAGTTATAGTCCGGAAAATATGGCAGTTATTAGTATTCGAGCTAAATATGCAGCCTAAATACATTTCATATATTTCCAAAATGTGATACTTGTTTGTATCTTGTACAGCCAACTAGTCTTTATTCTGGACTCAGTACAATT
>SSNQ01034543.1:404509-416454 GCA_006942095.1 Nothobranchius kuhntae | reverse complement strand
CTCCTGTGGAAAGCCGGGGTTAGAGTCGGCTTCATCCTGTAAACAAACAAATGAGTGGTAACAAAAACACCACGTCTGGTTCTGGTGGAGGCGGAGGACAACACGCACCTTTCCAGGAGCAGAACCCAGATGTTCTTGTTGCTACAAACAGAGACGAGCAGAGTTAACAAACCAGGAAGTGAGAGGGACCAGCTGCTGCAGACAGGTGACGCTCACCTGAGCCTGAACCATAGGAGCCTCCTCAGCCATCAGACCTTCTGACTCCAGTTCAGATGCCACCTTGTTGATGTCCCTCAGGCGGGACTCGTTGGCCTTCAGGTCCTGCAGGACAAAAGCACCTGCTGATTATCACCTGAGCTGATCTGACAGCTGCTGCTGGAAGACGGAGAGGAGGAAAAGTCCGACCTTCTGGAAGTCGTCAAACTTCTTCTGCAAGACCTCGACCTGCTCCAGGTCCGACCCGTCTCTCCATCCTCATTCAGCTAAAGACGCGAGTTCAAGTAAAACAACCTAAAGTCACACAAACACAAAGCAGGTGTGGAGATGTTCGCTCTGAGCTGGAGGTCGTTCCTCGGCTGTGAAGGGCACACGAACCTTGTTGGTGCTGTTGAGCAGCGTGAGGATGTCGCCCTTCTTCATGGTGACCTCTCGAGGACTCTTCTGGTAGTCGTACAGAGCCAGAACCAGCTCCTTCCCGGTCTCATCGTCAGTTGGAGCCACTTGTTGCTGTCGGGTTAACAGGTCTGGTGTTAGAACGTGGTGGATAAGAATGTTCTGACGGGCCGAGGGTTCTGAACCAGCGAAGTGACCTGGACCCAAACAAAGTGAGCCAGAACCTGCAGACACCTCAGAAACATGTCAGGACCAGACCTGCTCTACCTTCCTCCATTATGGTCTCTCCTTTCTGGGTGACAGCCTTGATGCGAGGTTCATGACCTGTGATCTCAGCCTGCAGAGCCTGGTGCTTCTTCAGCAGGTTCTGGACACCAATCAGGTCCTTCCCTGAGGACACATGTTAGAGTTCAGCATTATGCAGTAGACAGACCAGTTTAACCTAGGGGTTTCTTTCTTCTACAGTCTGCTCTTTAACTGTATTATTTCCTGCTATTTCAGCTGTTAACTTTATTTTTTCTCTAAGTGTTTTTCTCCCCAGAAGAAGCTACAACGATGTTCTGCTGAGCTGTGGTGGCCTCATGGAGGGGGCCATCATCTAGCACACTGCTGCTAACCACTTAATCATTCTCCCTCTCCTGATAATAACATTTTACTTTCTTTGATGTTGGATGTACTACTGCTAGTTTACCCGTTTAATTATAGATTCACTAGATCTGTCTCTGAGATCGGTCAGATCTGTCTCTGAGAGCTCCACGAGCGGTCAGCCCGCGCAGAAACTAGCCGCCTGACCACTGGGGATTACCGGATGGAAGAATGGACACAGGTGTCACTCCAAGCCTGCTGGAGATTTTAAGGGTTCAGATGAAAACACCCTACCACTCAGGCTGCTTACACATCGATATTAAGTTGTCGCTGTTGCGCTCACGCCGTAATACAGTATTAGATGCGGTTAAAGTCAGACATGAAAAACTCCACGAGCGGTCAGACCGCGCAGCAGCTAGGCGCAGCAAGTAGGCGCCGGATCGGTCAGGCTGCCCGGCCTGACCGCTGGGGATTACCGGATGGAAGAATGGACACAGAAGTCTCCCTCTTAGCGCTCCGTCATATTTCAACCCATTTTGACCTTTTACCATATTACCCATCTAAATATGCCCTATTAATTATTTTACCGTATTTTACATTTAAATTTCATGGTTAAACAGTACATGCTACATGTTAAACTGATAGTTAGCTAGCTACTTCGGTAAACTCAGCTAGTTTAAAGGCAGCAGTGACATAAAATACGAATATAGATTTTAACTTACCGAAAAAAATGAAGTGGAGACTGCTTGGACGCTCTATTAGTGCAATTAATACCACTGCAAGTCATTTTGTCCAACAATTGCACCAATAATATCCAAAACAGAATTCACAAGCACAGAGACTCAAAATCCCGGAACAGTTTCCAGGCCAGACCGAGGCTGTACTGAGGCCTTTCCACGGAGCTAGCTCTGTGGTCACGTGGGTCTGATGCTCATTAATTATACAGAATTTTAGGCTTTCAATACACTTAAACAGAAGAGTGAGAAAAAAATTCACCCCCCTCAGAGTTGTCATGAGTATAAACTAGATAATTTAGACAAAAAACCATTTTTTGAACCAGGCTGTAAACATGTTTATTTCTGCTGTGAAAATGGCATTTTTAACATGGGGGTCAATGAGGATTTGCTCGCTTCTGGTACCAGCCCCCAGCGGATGAGGGTGGAACTGCAATTTTTCTTACTTCCGGGATGGGACCATTTTTAGAGCGGCATTGTGGGGGCTTGGTTGCACCCTACTCACCTGTCCTTCACCTGCCAATCATCCAGTGTGACGTCGACAGGCGCACAGGACTCCGAGCCGGCCAGAAGGAAACATGGAATCTAATATGGCGTCCCCCAAAGATGCTAGACCCACGCCCTGTGTACTTTATACCTGATTTTTATGGTAAAATGCTCAACTGGACATCGTTTTAGTCGTTTTCAACATTTTTATAGATATTTCCAGAGATTAAAGGTAAAAACAGTCTTTTTAATGGTGCAGTAAAACTAATTCTTTGTATTTCTATGGCTAAATTTAGTTATGACATCATATAGAAAATGAAGAAATAAGTTGTCCAATAGGAGATAAAAACTAAGCTGTTAACTAAACTGCTGACTCATGGGTTTTATTTTTGTTGGTTAGGGTAAAACACCCGGGATTAAAGGCCGTTCCTTCAGCAGTCCGAGTTCTGCTGTCCTCCGGGCCTCGTTTGGTTTTAACTGTAAAGGTTTGAACTCTTGAGTGGTTAAAGCTCTGAGTGATCCAGAGGGATCTTTGGGTGATGTAACCTTGGTTGACTCAGTTTAAGGTTAACTCTGTTTTGGTTTTTAGACTTTTATCAACTTCGTTGTGTTTTAAAACACCTTCAGTTTCGGTGAAACTTTTAACCGTTTTAACCAGGTGTTTTAATCGTTGGTAAATCAAATGGTAAATGGTCTGTATTTGATATAGCGCCTTCTAGAGTCCTGGAACCCCCCAAGGCGCTTTACAACACAATCAGTCATTCACCCATTCACACACTGGTGGGGATGAGCTATGATGTAGCCACAGCTGCCCTGGGGAGCACTGGCGCCACCGGTCCCTCCGACCACCACCAGCAGGTAAGGAGGGTTAAGCGTCTTGCTCAAGGACACAACGACAGCGACAGACTAAGCGGGGCTCGAACCTGCAACCTTCTGATTACGGGGCGAGCTCTTACTGTAACTCCTGTGCCACCCTTGACAAGTAGTCTTTTAACTGTTAACCTTTTAGAATTTTTTGTTTTGCATTATTTTAATAATGCTCTCCATCTCTTTGCTCGCTTGTTTTAAACCCTTTTATGGCAATGAAACCCATTTTTAATCCACTGTCATGTACCCCCTCCCTCCAGCCCTGCTAACTGTTTTCGCTGATGTATCTCTGAAGCCACAGACACACCAAAAGGCAGTTTCAGCGCACTTCCTGCCCCAAGGCGTCCAGAATGTTGTCACATAACTGCTGTGCTCACCACTTTGGTATGGTGAAGTGTGATAGTCCTAGACGCTCGCAGGGGTTGCCTGACAGCAGGGGTCTCTGACTGCTCCTCACCATCTCAAGGCTCAGCTCGTGGGGTTTTTCCTCTCACTACACATTGTAATGATTTAAATTACGTGTTATTTAATAAGCCATAAGGCATAGGATTCCATAGGAAATATGAAATCCACTTTATGGATCTGTGAGGTTATTTAAACCAGAAGATTGGATCTTTTTAATGCAGGGATTAGAAAACAGCTTCGTATTCACTCAGAGACAACAGAAGAGAGAGAGTCAAGTTTAAAAGTTAAGAATTTTATTACTAGCAAATTAAACTAGACTGACTTTAACATTAAATGTGTGGTGTAACTAAGGTGGATGAGACGGTGAATGGGATGACGTGTGATGTTCCTCAGAACCAGCAAATCCGAAGAAGCGATTAGTTCTGATGGGAACTGAAGGTGATGTCTTCGCATTAAGCTTTGGTTAGGAAGTTCATAAACACATTCAACGTCATTTGTGTCGGTCTACCTACCCTTCAGGAAGCCCCCGTTAGATCAGGAGGTGTAAAGGTCCAGCTTGACCTTATGGAGCAGGAGCCGGTAGAAACAGCCACCGCAGCCGACCACCCGTCTTGAGATACTTCCGGGTCACGACGGTTTTGTTGGCATCTAGCGAGACCCAAAACTGGGTCGTGATGGTTCAGCTTTTATTGTGAAAGGAACCGTTGCAGCAGTTTGAACAGCAACAAATTTTCCAGCTTGTTGTTGGTTCTTTCGGTTAAAGAGGAGGGTTATGGATTGGCCATTCCGACACTTCTCTGGAACGCTTTGAACTGGCGTTAGAGATGGCGTGGGCATAGTTTTACACTTCGGATGTTTTGGTTTACGGTCGAATGAAAAGTTGACAGGTTTTACCAAAAACCATCAAAACCACGCCTCCGTCAGATCTGGGAGATTCTGATTGGATCAGTGAAAGTAATGTGTCATGTCTTTTAACGCTACGTGAAATGAGTCCTGTTGGAACATTTAAAGTCATAGTGCCTTTATATTCTATAGGATCATAATAAAGTAATTAATTTTTTTATTTCACAGGTCGGTCACATCTTATTATTGACTAACATTTTGATGGATTAGCTTTATTAAAATAGAGTTCTTTGATTAATTAAAGAAAAGAGTCCATTCTTCTGTTGAGCTGAAACTAAGCAGGTTAGAAGGAATGCATGAGACCTTGAGACCATATCTCATGCAGACTAGTTCTGTGCAGAAGAGGAGAAAAAAACATTCATTTCATTCTGTTACAACACTCAGTGTTGTATTTGCCTAAGGACGACATGGACTGGCCTGAATATGAAACTAGTCTGGTCTGGCTTGGTAGTAACTCAGCTGGTCTCCTCATTTCCTTCACACTCATAACGCTGGAGGTCGCCCCAGAGTCTAGCTGGCGTCTCTGAAATCCCCTGCACCGCCCCAATGCTCTCTGTTGTGTACGTGAGCCACCGTGCCAGGTGGGCTCATATCTTCTGGGCATACAGGGTCTGCAGCATTCACCTGTCTACAGGTCTGCCCTCTCCGTGCACATTTTTGCAAAATCGTTTGCTGGCGGCAATTCTTTCCATACGCAGGGCATGATTCACGTCTTCGCCGGTGTCTGTTCCCACAAAACCTGCAAGGCGTGTCTTCACCCAGTCTGGGCGTCTGATTCCTGATACCTGTCATGGCGTGTCTGCCTTGGTTCAGCCCGCGGCTCTCTGGAGGTCTATCATGTGACATCGCTTTTAGACAAACTTTCAGTCAACTCTGTGGCCCGACATATTTCTATGGCTGATGGGAGGGTGAGCGTTTTCTCTCTAGGCAGGCGACGCCGCACAGCTTCATCGCACACGACCAACACCAAATCTTCTGCGATCGCTGGTCATTTTCTTCTCTCCCAGTGGTGGCACCGTGTTCGCCATCGTGCGCCTATTCCTTACTTGGGCTATACCACTCTATAACTCAACACGGGGGGAGGGGCGCTACCACTAACTGAACATGTCATCCCATAACAGACGGTCCAGATGTTTACATCAGGGAAACTAAACAATTACACAAGAGCACGGAGAGCCACCTCTTCAGGTCAGGACTCTGCTGTCCACCTACACCTGAAGGACAAGGACACGTTCTGGACAGAGAAGATAGATGGTGTGAGAGAGGAGTAAATGAAGCTACTTTAAATAGGGGCGGGGCTTAGATTTCACCTTTCCAGTACCTATAATGCAGCTTTGGGTCTCGTTCCTACGCAGCTTCAGTCTAGGTCACATCTTCCTGCATCTAATCAACACAACAACTCATCAGGCAGTAGAGAGGAGGGGTACTCAGAGTAGTTTCTACTGGTTAAACAACAACAGACAGCTACAGCTTATAAGCCTGACTCTCCCTTGTTCCAGTTAGAACTGACAAAGCTCCTCGGGTGAGAAGAGAAACGTCTTCATCTGAACCATTCTGGACTTTATGTGAAGTGCCTTGAGACCACTCTTGTCGTGATTTGGCGTTATATAAATAAACTTGAATTGAATTGAATTGAATTACCATGACCTGCATGACTGAGAACCTTCACCAGCAAACTGCAGCTGACCTCCTTTGATGTTAGATTTTGTAGTTTGGGTCACAAAAGTTCTTTGAACATCTTAGGTGTGTTCTTGCTGTGTCTTGGTTCTAATTCCATGCTGTCGTTCTTTCTTAAAACACAGAAACGGTTCCGTCACCTGTTTTTTTCGCTGCGTTTCGTCTGCGGCTGCAGACTTCCTGGCGCTGCGTTTCGTCTGCGGCTGCAGGCTTCCTGGCGCTGCGTTTTGTCTTCCAGGAAGTCTGCAGCCGCAGACGAAACGCAGCGAAAAAAACAGGTGACGGAACCGTTTCTGTGTTTTAAAAAAGAACGACAGCATGGAATCATAAAAGTTCTGTTTCATGACTCTTATGTGAATTTATCTGATTTCAGCAGCAAGCAACACATAATTAAAAAGCTGCACAATTATCTTCAGAAAATCATGTAACATTTATCTAAAACATTCAAACAGAAACATAAACATTTGTTGTACATTTGTTTTAACAACAAGTCAGAGTGGGAGGGACAAGCATCAGACGTTGTGGTTCATTCAGAACTTTACTGAACAGAATCCTGGGTTGAGCCGGTGCCAACGTCTCTGGGTCTCATCTGGGATGGAGCAGAACCAGAGAGATGGGTCAGAGGTCTAAATCTTGTTAGAAGAAATGGAACATGTGTTTCCTCCCAAAGGGATCCTTCAGGATGGCTGTACTAAGGTACTAAAGCCCGGTCCTATCACGGTACGGGTCTGGATCAGAGCTCTGTTGGTCATTTAGCTCATTTACTAAAGGTAAAAGAGGTCTAAGGTAAACAAACATCACACAGCTGCAGTTTGCAAAGGAAATCCTTTGAAAAGGTAAATATTTGAAATTTAGATACTAAAACTAAACAGTTGAACTGATGAGCAACAATGAAAATATAATTTAAAAAACTGCCTTCGAAGGGTCTGTATTTGTGCAGGGAACAAGAAGAAAGACCCATGAGATGTTGTCTGTCGGCAGACAGGTTCTTGTCTCCTTTATTAACAAAGTCAAAAATGTCACATTTTGTTCCGTTTCACAATTTTTCCTTCCTAAACATATAACCATTCCAATGTTAACGTCTCAATACTTGTTTTTATAAAGAAAATAAAATGTCTCTCCTGATAAATTACTTTCATTTTTCTTTTAGAGTGATTCACTAAACTCTGTTCTTGTGCAGTTTTGAACACAAACTATACACGAAGCACATCAAATGCTATTTTACCTGCTGATTCAACAATTAAACCATACTCCAAAAGCACATAAACATCCCCTCACAGCAACTATGTTAATAACCACTTTCTACAAAGACACATTTGAAAAACACACACAGAACCGTATAAACATATAACACTTTTGATAAATATCAATGTGGCAAGGTAACAAGATGGCACCTGTGCTTGGCTTAGCCGCAGTCACCGGCCACTTTTTCAAACTTTTCTCCACTAACCTCCTCTTTTCCACCTTGCTCCTGTCTGTGATCCTCTTCGGTAGTGTCCCTGCTACCATCTCCTATGATCACCAGACTCTTTTGTCCTTCCGATCGTTCACGATCGCCCAAGATGCACCGAGGACGTACCATCCTGTGTGTTTACCTGAGTGGTGCACTGGCCCGGAGCCAAACGACGATCCCAACCAGGGCACCTCCAGCTATGTTTATCCGGTCCTGAGAAAATGTCGGAGGAAAAGAGGTAAACGAGCAGGAATCCAGGTGAGAATAAGACTTCTCTTAAAGCGACACTACTCCACAGTTGGTGATCTGCAGAACATTAGCTACATAGTAACCCAAAGCTAACTGAATTTTTCCAGGCATTTTTAGCTAGAAAAATGCAGTAGAGCAATGACATATAAGTTGTTTTACCACGTTAGCATGTAGCTCACATTCGGCCTAAAGACGATTCTGCAGGCGGCAACCCCCCCCCGCCTATTTTTGCTCATTTTAAATATATTTTTAACCATTTTCTAAATTATTTTTTATATTTTTACAAGCGGACGAAATGAGTTTTCTCCGATGAGTGGCTGGGCTCTCCCTTAAGCCCTTTTCAGATAGACATTCTGGAATATGTGCGGACAATTCAATCCGGTTTTTAACTGGAACTGTGTTTTCAGACACACCACATTTGTACCCGAACTTGTCCTTTCGGCTGCCTTCACACAGCAGGGAAAAGTTCCAGATGTCTGAGGGGGGGGGCTCATGTTAAGCATAATTCTGCGCACACGAAGACGCTTAGAGACCTGGATGATGAAACTCAGTGGTTAAAGGAATCACTGAAGCAGTGTGAAGCGCTCCGTCGCGCGTCTAGACGGTACCGTAGGAGGCGAGCTGCCGTGGTTCGCCGCATGCAACAGGAGTGAGATATCTAGGTGCGCACAGCGTCCCCCGGTCCCATCCTCCTCTCCCTCCTCCCTGTCCGGAACTCTACCTCACCAGTCTGAAGCAGCCACCTTGTCCGTAACAAGTCCGGACCTGTTACTAGGGGCTTCGTCCGATTAAATTACGGAAAACGTTATCCGGATGTTTGTATTAAGACACAAAGGTCTTACGGACAGATTCCGGAACATTTCTGTTTTTCATGGCCTGTCTGAAGGGGGCTTTAGAGATAGGGTGAGATGCTCGGTCATCTGGGAGGGGCTTGGAGTAGGCCCGCTGCTCCTCCACATCGAGAGGAGCCAGTTGAGGTGACTCGGGCATCTGGTCAGGATGCCTCCTGGACGCCTCCCTGGTGAGGTTTTCCAGGCACGTCCAACCGGGAGGAAACCTAAAGGTCGACCCAGGACACGGTGGAGGGACTATGCCTCTCACCTGGCCAGGGAACGCCTTGGGATTCCCCTGGAGGAGCTAGCCCAAGTGGCTGGGGAGAGGGAAGTCTGGGCTTCTCGACTTGTCCCCGCAACCCGACTCCGGATAAGTGGATGAAAATGGATGGACGGATGGATGGATGGATGGATGGATGGATGGATGGATGGATGGATGGATGGATGGATGGATGGATGGATGGATGGATGGATGGATGGATGGATGGATGGATGGATGGATGGATGGATCTTTAAACCTATAATGTGATAAACCATTTAAGGGTGTCACACTATAAAATCTATCAAAATTTAAATGAGATGTTTGCAAACCAGTAATAAATTTAATAGGCAATCTCTGTTAGCTCAGAGTAGCCGTTAGCTCATACAAGCCGTTTACTCAAACAAGCTGCTAGATCATTCCAGCTGTTAGATCTGATGAGCTGTTAGCTCAGACTATATGGCACTAGATTCGTGCCAGTAATTTCAAGAAAAACCCTTAGAAGGTCAAACAAAAATTAAGAATGCGAGAAAAAAAAAATTGCAAAAAAAAAAAAAAGAGTCCCATAAGACTAGCTGTTAGCTCAGAGTAGGGGTGTTTCCCAATGTCAAGGCGCCTGGCCTTGCGAGGCGATGTCTTGCAAGGCCAGGTGCCTTGCTTACTTGAGGACACGGTCCTTCCTTGGTCAAAGAAAATGGTAAAATGGAACAGACTTGTGTCACGGGAAAAAACGTTATTTCTTTAAGCATTACTTTCAATATAAATGTATAACAAGCCTTTTACTTTTTAAAGTGTATATGTTTATTCAATTAAAAATGTAAGTGAGCTACTGCCCGCTAGCCACCGAAGCTGCAACTACTAAGCAACTAACCAACCATAGATAACTTCTTTGGATCTAAAAAAAACAAACATTTTAAATTAGTTGACTTACTTTTAAACTTGAAAATTGTCCCCGAAGTAGCTGCCGGTTTCTGATCCGCCGTCTTTTTGAAAATACTGCAGTGTATTTTGGGTAATTTTTGACCAAGGCTAGGCTACAAGACACCTCCCGTGTGTCCTTGCCTCCTTGCTCAGCTAGCTAAAAGGCTAACAAATGGAGAACACACACCTCGGTAGAACCAGCATGAACATTGGAACCGATTGGAACATGCCTTGGCGGCTCCTGATGACGTATCTCCTAGGCAACCAGGGCGGGCCAAGACATCAAGGCAAGGTTCCTTGGCATTGAGAAACACCCTACCTGTTAGCTCAGAGTAGCTGTTAGCTAAGACTAGCTGTTAGCTCAGACTAGCTGTTAGCTCAGACTAGTCATTAACTCGGACAAGCCTTTAGCTCAAATGAGCCGTTTGATCATTCTAGCTTAGATCAGACAGATTAGCTGTTAGCTCAGATTAGTCGTTAGCGACCATTTACATCAGGAGGTTCTCACTGAAGGCATCAAAACTATGAATGAACACATGAGGAGTTATGTCCTTAACCAAAAAAGGTTAAATAACTGAAAACATGTTTTATATTCTACTTTCATCAAAAAGCCACTCTGCTCTGATTACTGCTTCACACACTCTTGGTATTCTCTTGATGAGCTTCCAGAGGAAGTCACCTGAGATGGCTTTCCAACAGTCATGAAAGAGTTCCCTGAGGTGTTTAGGACGTGTTGACCCCTTTGTAATAAGTCATGAAAATAAAGAAAACACAGTAAATTAGAAGGTGTCTCCAAACTTTTGGCCTGTACTGTAATAAATAAATAAATGTCAATAAGAAAACCACTAATTGTAATAATAATTTGAGATTGCTATGTTTACTGTAGAAATCAAGTTTCTTGGACTGATACAGGACCATAAAATCTGCTGCAAATCCAAATAAAGTGAAATAAAATCTGGGAAAGACGATCGCACAAGGCTCAGCTCCGCCTGTATTCATCTTTAAGCTCACCTTACGGTATATTACTTTTGAGGTAACACCATAAAGCCATTATGTTCATTTCAAAAGATATTTCAGTGTGTATGGGGTGGGGGTGGGGGGTGGGGGCTCCAAGGCCATTCAGCCTTGGGTCCCCAAGTGCCTTGAAATGGCCCTGGGTGTTAGCCTGGCAAGCTAGACTAAATAAATGTATTATTTACTTATTAACTTTGCAAAGCAAGAATTTGGTCTAGTTCACTAGGCTACCTGGGTGTGGGACTGAGCCTTGAAGGTCATCTGAATGGTTTCAAATGTAAATAATACATGCTTAGATCATTGCTTTAAACAGGCATGGTGGATAAATCTGCCTTCCTTTTCAAGCACTTAGTTTTTATTTATCTCTCTCTCTCTCTCTGCCTCTCCTCTCAGTCCTCTAGAAAAACTGCTTCCAGGCTTTCTGACCTTTTCACCCCATGAGCTGTGTTTGAACCAAGCAGCTCAACACGATACCGACCCCAACAGTACACGTATGAGGTGGAGCACCTCAGACACAGATACAAGACAGAAACTAGAAAATATGAGCAGAAATGAACAATCACGTTTTAGTTATTTTATTTTGCAGATGCCACTTTGAGAACATTACTGTGGCTGTGCGCAGGTCAACAAGAAGCTCTTGACCGCATGACCAATCAGAACTCTCCATACCTGAGGGTTCCTGAAGCGAGCGAGGCACAGACTTGGAGAAAAGGGTGGGGTAACTCCACATGTCCGTAAGTCTCAGTGGTGTGTGATGAATGTCTCCCTGATGTTTTTCTTTTAGACCTCTTTTATTCTTGAGCTGCCCACATGGGCCCCTAGTGGGCCTGGGCACCAGGGCCCGTGCCCATAATGCCCAATGGATAATCTGCCCTTGGACGCACGAGAGCCTCGTTTAGAGGGGATTGAATCCACCTGAGAATCGTTCTGGGAGGGGAGGGGAGGGG